>MU128132.1:0-18494 GCA_014904975.1 Marasmius fiardii PR-910
AAGCGCTGGTAGTGAACACACCCAGAGACTGGAGCAAAGGCTCGACAGTCGATAACTAGTCCCAAGACAAAGACGATCAATACTGCCCAGTATTCTACAAAGTACAAATACACACCTAGTCCCAAGACAAAGAGGTCAAGATGGGGGACTAGGTGACAAGTTGTCCTATATATACTACCTGACATGTGACCTATGATGTCATGACCTGGTATCATGCGGAAACTGATAGAACGTAGCAGAAGGTAACAGAAAACAGTGGAATGAAGATAGACTCAAGAGATGAAACGAGGGTAATATCATGTATCGTAGAGAAAGGAAAAGAGACCATAGGAAAATAAGAATTAGTACACACTTTGTGACACTGTAGTAAAAGGGTGATTACACTGTTATACCTCAATAATAACCCAGTTATAACTGTCTGTAACTGTGGAAAGGTGTTACAACCCAACATGTTTGTGATCGCAAAGTATGAAAACAGTGCCAGAACACTCAAAAAAAAATTTGGCCAAGTCAAAAAAATAGGGGTATAGATAGAACAAGTTGTTTCAAAATTTTAATGGTGCAAGGGCTCAGTTGGTTAAGATGCTAGCAATGCTGGATCAAGGTTTGAGTTTTTGAGGTCTTGAGTTCAATTCCATATAAGTGCAAGTAAATAAATATAAAATAATGGCTTATGATAGAAATAAAATACAGACATATAATAGAAACAAAACACTAAATGAAAACAGGTTCATAATATTGAAAATAGAATAATAGTAGTGACCGTAGAGTCTCCAGTACTTTTTATATTTTGCTGAAAACCCAACAACAGCCTGAAACCTGCTATTACCCTCAGAACTGGCTATAGCTGTCAAAACTAGGCTATAACTGACCAAACTAGCTATTACCCCCAGAACTCACTGTATTACTACAGACTAGATAGAACTCCAGGTATGTGCTATATCTGTTGCTACTGGCTAAAGTATGTCTAACCTGCTATAATATCAGGAACTTACTACAAACCTCAAGGCCAGTGATGCAATGTTATTACCAGTTTTGACCTTTGTCCCTCCCCCCTCCCATAAGGGTTTTTCCCAGGTTATATCTACCTGTAACCAGTATCAAGGGTTACAGCTGGTTGTGTAGGATGTAAGAGGGGTATAATGTTTACTGGTTTTTCCAGATGAAGCTTCAAGCTGATAATTTGCCTGAGTAGCAGCTGAGTTGTAGATCATAATGACAACGCCACTCTTTCAGATTATCTCTATCTCTGACCTCATGTCCATAACTTTGAGCTTGTGGCTCTATGTGTGTTGTGTATATATTACCATCTGCAGATACACATACTGAAAGCCCTCCATCACACTGTAGTGAGCATGTGAAATATGTAGGCAGTGTAGACAGCTGGAATTACCTGGTACATTCGGCTGTAAGGAAAAGGTGTAACACCCCCCACCCGCCAGTCGGTCGTAGAGTTCGACACTGAGCAGTATGGTAGATCTACGTCGGAGAGCCACGTCCATTTCCTTTCGAGTCGGGGGACTGAGAGCCGTTTTGCCTGAACGGGGTACTGCCGTCGGTACCGCGGGGCACGCGGGGCGGTGCGGTGGCACTGAATAATATTAAAAAATGGCCCTCGTGATCGCGTTCTTTGAGGACCTCGGTGACACTGATTGGCTTTCACTTCCGAATCTCGCGTGGTTACCGCAGAGTGGATTTATAATTAGTTCAACATCGCACGGTCGACTAAAGCCCCGAGTTGGAATGCTTGTTCATGGTCGCCCACCATTGACTTGTCGGGTCCGCACTTGACTCGAATCTTGAAGACACTGTAATTTGTGGGGGGGTATATGTAGGGCTACAACAAGCTGCTACTTATCTCAATCCTCATCCAAACGCCCTCGTAAGAAGTCAGCGAAACCATGATCACTCTATACGACTTCGGACCCTCTTATTTCGACAAATCAATGGGAACTTCACCCTTCGTTCGAATAATTAGGTACTTTTCTAAAACTCGAGGAACCATTTTAGTACATGTCTCAACCATTCCCTTGCAGATTTGCACTTAACTTGAAGAAGATCCCCTACAGAGTGGTCGAACTAGGCTTATTCGACCTAACACCGACAGCAAAGTCTATCGGAGCTCCACCCACAGGAACAAAGCCAGATGGCACACCTAAATATACCGTCCCCTTCATTCAAGACGATTCCACTGGAGCCGTCGTATCCGAATCTTTCTTAATCGCCATGTATTTAGACTCAGCTTATCCGAACACCCCTCGGATAGTACCAGACGGGGGTCAAGTTGTTCAATCCACCTTTTGCCGATATGTTTTCAAGAGCTTTGATCCCATTCTCCCCGTCGTCCGCTCCATCACCGAGCGGGACTTTGAATCGGATGGGGTCAGAGCGGAAGTAGAGAGATTCAGGGGCGGGGCAGCTGTGGACGTCATGCCAACAGCGGAGGAGCAGGAGAAGTCTTGGGTACTAGTTGCCACGGAGTTGGGGGCGATGATACAGGGATATAGTAATCGAGGTTTAGACGCGTTCCCGTTCATAGTGGGAGGTCAAACTCCGACCTTCGCGGATATGTCGCTCACTGCATTTCTCTGGTGGATCAGGACTGTATTTGGGGCAGAAAGTAGGGAGTGGAAAAGAGTCGCCGCTTGGGGAGGAGGAAGGGTCGGAAAGTTGTACGGAGAGACTATGGTACAGTGTAGTAAACCGATAACTTAGATATTCCGGGTACCGCGCCATTTCTCAGACTAACCTAAAGTTATTGGCTCCCATCCTGGTGGTGTTGGCATGATTCCTTTTACCTCGAAGCTTCGAATCACGATTCACGGAAATCGAGGCGCGGCAGAGTCGGCCCCTGTCAGCACTTACCCACGTGACTGATGGCCGGCCTTCGCGGACTTCAAAATTTCGCCCAACGCCGACCGATCGGTGACTTCAACTAAAAGTAATCCAAAAATCACAGATCCAGATATTCAGATCTGAATGGCCTACTTTATTTGTCGTTCGCTACGGGGATTCCCACATACAAGGCAAGATTATCTATTTCGAATATGTGTGCGTTTCACCACGATTTCTTTTACATCGACACCCTGTGCCAACGGTTGTCGCAAGTTCATCCGCTTTACTGGCGCTGTCAATGCCTCACTACCCCGCCTGACAAAATTGAATGGGACAAATCGATTCTGCTGTAAAGGCATTGATTTATTTTTAACGAGCGCTGATAGATCAAGGCATACTATACATACCGGTATTAAGTTAGTTTAATGACTCATTGCGTTCTCAAGTCCATAAAGGCGCGCTTTACGAGTGTGCGCGGCTTAAACAAAAAAAATAGTGACGATGATTACCCTTTACGACGCTGGACCAACCCTTTTCACCGACAGATTATTGGGCGTTTCGCCGTTCGCGCGTAGGGTAATGTAAAGACCGATTTTCTCGACAAACTTTTCATCCGCAGAGACTGAACCCAGTGATTATACAGATTTGCACTCAACTACAAGAATTTGCCGTACAACATAATCGAAGTGGCTTACGACGAGATCGAATCCACTGCCAAATCCATCGGCGCGTCCCCAACCCACACCAAAAAAGATGAAACGCCGAAGTATACCATCCCTATCATTCAAGACTCTGACACTGGACAGGTATTTTCAGACTCATTTGAAAATTATCAAATACCTCGACGACGCGTACCCTGAGACTCCCAAAGCAATACCGCCTGGAACAGGGGTCATCCAATATATATTTGCAGAAACGATTCATGAACCCATCTTCCCGGTGATGCGTACAAAAATAAATGAGTTTCTCACTCCCGAGTTTATAGCTGGACAGAGGCGAGTCCTCGGAGACGCAATTATAGATGTCAAGGTTTCCCCGGACGATGAAAGTGGCGCATGGAAGGCGGTCCGCGCTAGTTTTGATTCGCTGGGTGAAGCCTATGGAGGACAGAAAAGTCCGTTTGTTATGGGGGGTGACGGTCCGACTGTTGCTGATTTTACGGTAGTTGGGTTCCTTTGGCTTATCTATTTGACATACGGTGAAGAGTGCAAGCAATGGAAGGAGGTCTGCAGCTGGTCAGGAGGTCGTATCGGAGTGTTGTGCTCAGAAGTGGTTTCGAAATGTAGGAGAGAAGAACCATAAACACGACTATTGGTAGGGAGTTCAGGGATGTTGACGGGCACGAGTATATAAAACAGCTGTAGGATGATAACTTGAGTCCTCGGATGTCCTCGGATTGGCGTCCGAGCCAGCTGTCTGGAGGGGTATTACTGCCGAATTGATATTTCCAGGTCCCGGCCATCTCTAAATATGACTTATACGCCGTCACCTTGATCAGCATCTTCCGGCTATAAGGTGGTAACAGGACCGTGTTATTGACACGAGGTCCGTCAAGCCGTGCCCAGGATGAACGGATTCCGAGGGATTCGAGAAAGCCTAGGACCAAATAGTTGGTTTATGTTTTTTTGACCCTTTGAGTGATGCCCACAAATACCTACAAGACGAGGAATATGGTTACCAGCCAGCACTCCAGCATCCTTTTTTCTGGGAAACAAAATGATTCATTTCTACGAACTGAAACCGGCGTCGTCCAGGGTAGACTTGTCGATTGGATATCTGCCCTTGACTCGGAGCGTAATGTGAGTGGTGGTCGCTGGTCGAGCGGGACTCGGCCGCCCTTATTCACCAAGAGAATCTGACAATCTAGCTTTATCACAGACTTGTCCTGAACTACAAGAAAATTCCGTACCAAACCCATCAGCTATGTTTCAAGGATATCCGAGCCAAGTTGAGCTCACTCGGTACTGTTCTTCCTGAGGACCATACACAAGGGTCCATCAGGTACCCCATTCCATTCATACACGACACGAGCACAAACAAAGTCGTTTTCGACTCTCTTGATATCGCAGAGTACTTGGATGACGCCTACCCGAACACCCCGAGGGTAATACCACGAGGGACACGGGTTCTCCAGCACACATTCACGAATAACATCCTCTCAAACATGTTCGCGCTATGCTCCATTCTATGTCCTCAATTCAAGAGCCATATATCGCCCAATGTTATAGCTCAACAGAGAAAAATTCTCGGAAGTAAAGTCCTCGACGTCCACCTCGAGCCACACGAGGCTTGGGGCAAGCTTAAAGCGAGTTTTGAAGGACTTGGAAAGGCGTTTGGACGGCAGAAGAACACATTTATCATGGGTGATGACAGCCCGACCTTTGCAGACTTCATACTAGTGTCATTCGTTTGGTGTTTTAACATCGTGTATGGGGAGCATAGTCAGGAGTGGAACGAGGTTCGTGGATGGGCTGGAGGAAGAATTGGTCGGTTATGTGAAGAAGTAATGGCTATATGTAGGTAATATCAGATGTAGCAACCGCAGAGGGACGGAGGGCTCTCGTTTGCGGTGACCATCTTAATCATCCCTCCCGGTCTAATCTGGGTAGTGTATAAGCGTAGTGTATTGGTGAAGACTATCAACTAATAAACTGTTAATCCTGCAGCAAGCTAGATCAAAACCTCGTAGAGTAGGCCAGGACCTCCAGAGAGCCAGGGCAGCGTCGGGCGCGACCTGTGACGCACCTTCAGGAAATCATAGAGAATGGACCACCCTTCTCTATTGACTGGCATAATCAAGTCAGATGGGCGACCGAAATTATGATAAGTAATTCGAGCTCTTACCCTCTTATAAGCGGGCCTGGATTCGTTCATGAGCAACTCACAAGATAAGCTAGTAGCATGCAACCTACCTGTCCTTAACAGTTTGAACGTACGATCTTATCTCTTCACTGATTGCTTCATCGGGAGCTCGCGCAACGAGTGCCTCAAGGGAATAGAACATCATGAAATCCGCTGCGGTCGGGGTAGGCTTCCCAGCTAAAAAGTTTCCAGGCCCAACAATGCGTAGGCGTTTCGTAGCCTAGACAGAAACGGCAAGAGGTGAGTCGTTGCCGAGGTCGGAAAACGTAACGCTAACTTACGAGTCCACCGAGCTTTATCAGATTGGGATTGATATAGTTTTCGCATACGGCTTTCGTTTCCTTTCCATCTGACTGAGGGTCTCCCATCTTGCAGACATTCGTGAGAAGGGGATAGAAGAGCAGAGGCTTCAAGGACCCTTCGGCGAAATGTGTATCTGACATTTGTGGGCAAGTGTTCGATCAACAACGGTCGTGGGCGCAAGGTAGAATTCGCTTTGCTGAGCATATGTAGTAATCAAATATTCTGAAAAGGCGAAAATCAGCGCCAAAAACTGATAAATCATAGGAAAACACACCGATGATTGCCATCTGGAAAAACCAGTAAACATTATACCCCTCTTACATCCTACACAACCAGCTGTAACACTTGATGCTGGTTACAGGTAGATATAACCTTGGAAAAACCCTTAGGGGGGAGGGGGGGAGGGTCAAAGGTCAAAACTGGTGACAACATTGCACACTGTCGCGTTGGTAGTGCTTGAGAACATATGGAATCGAGAGCTCTTCCTGATGATAAATCTATCGTTAGCAGAGTAGTTCTGGATTATCATAAATCTCTTACACAAAGTCAGAGAATCCGAATAGCACGAGAATCGCTTAGGTAGTGTAGAGTGATCATAGAGGGGCAAGCTGCAAGTCTCAAGATCTCACGTCCGAGTCGAAAGAGATTTATGTAATAGTTCATCAGCCGATACATCCGTGATGGCCGCAGGCGCGGCCGGTCCGGTTAAAACAATAGCCAGTTCTTCGGTGGGGACTTCGGAAGCCTGAAATGCATCCAACTACAGTCGACTCTGTCATAACCCATATTCTCCGATACCCTATGGGTTTTCGGGGTCCACCAAGTTGGTGCCCACTTAAAACCATCATAAAACCCATAAACCTACCATATATGGCTGTACCCCGGGTCAGAAACCGCTATTATGGTACCAAAGCACTGGATGTGACTCCGATTTTGGGGAAATCTCAACTCTGGATAGGCCTACTTCGGTCTAAAAATGCTTGTTTAGGCACAGTTTTGTACAAAGACTTTTTTCTAGTGCTTCTCGGCTAATTTTGCCTGACCGGCCCGGATGGCCGACCTCTCTCACAACCCATACTCTCCGAAAACCCATAGCCGGAGGTGTCCACCGAGGGCTATGGGTTATGAGAGAGTCGACTGTAACCGCCTCTTTTCACATTATCGTCACCCGAGCGATGGCACAGCGTAATATGCATCTAATTTTGTCTACAGCATCCTCGCCAGAATTCTCTGTTCACCTCTGCCATCCCGCACTATACAAGATGTCTTTCCGTCTCGATATAATTTACAGAATTTCATATACAACCATAGTCTCTAAATCGGTCGAAACACAGGTGGAAACGTTTATATCCTTACTAGACGAGCAGAAAGTTCCTCGATAGATTAAGGTGTTGCTATTACTGGTACCACAACGTTCCGAAACAGCCCGAAACTACCACCACTTTTTAATTTGAAAGCATGAATAGAAGAACCCATACCGTCCTCGAGATTGACAGCGCAGACTGAGCGCGCTCAACGTTCCAACCGCGAGTTCTCGCTTTGGAGCGTGGGTAAAAGCGGGAAGGCGCCTTGTCTGTGATTCAAATTTCATGGTCCCTTAAAAAGAAGCTCAATTTAGTTCGGGATTGGGTACATATCATTGGAATTTCACAGAAATCTATGACTGGAACGGAAGACGAGTAGCTAGTCTTGTTTCGAGAATGTCCAGACAGACTACTTGTGAGAATTGACCATTTGCCGAGTAGGGATTGATGCTCGTGCAGGACGTTTGTTTCAGCCTCAGACACGAAGCACGGAGATTCGATGGAGAGGCCTTGCCGCAGCGTGACATGGTTGAAGTTCTCGAGAATGGGGATGAGACTCAGAGCGGACACTAAACGCTGGGTGAAACGGTGGCTAACACCTACCCGAGGACGTCGCGATCGTGACGGAAACTCGTTCGTTTACGTTGCTGTTGTTGAAACATTCCACTCGTGGGGTTCCTAGCCCAACGTAAAATCAATCACCTTGGCCTGTCCTCAATGCCGAAAGTCGTAAAGTCCATAAATTCTATTAGCCATCTGTGAAGTTGCTGGTACGAATGATCATGATTGATTTAGCTAGCTTCAGGAACGATAAGTCAGTTGGGTCTAATGTATATTGGGCGAAAAGTTGGAGTAAGTACGGTTAAGTGAGGAAGCGTACATTTGTTACATACATACTAGATATACAGATGATAAGGCTACGGGATACTTGCGATGGCGGGTATACATATATCATGAAAGGAGAGTACAGGTCAACTTTTACTTTCTAAAAGCATTCGTGGGCAGCCGAACTCGTCAGCCAGCCCTCACACCGTGTCCATAATGGAACGTCTTCTAGTACGGGAAATCAAGCCAAGAAAAGAAAAGGAAGTAGAGGGGGTGTTGGAATGGCGTCAAAATAAATCCAATAAAGACGATAAATTAAATCTTCGCTTTTAGACGGAAAAATCTCACTGTTCACAACAAGGAGCAAAAGGACAATGATAATGTCAGTCAACGTCAAGTTTGACCTCCACGGCATCAAAAAAACTTTTTGTAAACTTACGGTACTAAGGTCTCCTTCCCGCCGTTTATTGACATCACTTCAATTGTCGCAGTGTCGCTATGACGTCCTGCATATCCGAACGATTCCACTCGCCACTCCAACCCTGACCACCTTCCTGTCGAATGATACAACCCTTCTTCGGTGAAGACCATGTAGTGCTCACCCACGTGTGAATTGGAATAGAGCTATCCTGGAAAGGTGAGTCCGGGCGAGGATGAGGATTAGATTCTCCTTCCCAGGGCGTCGATTCCTCGTGAGAAGATTTAGGTCGCAGTGGTAAAAGTCTCGACGGTCGACGTGTAATAGGCGAATGGGGAATGCTAGAAGACGAAGTTGAAGGCCTTTTAGGGCTGCGTATCTTGATTGCTCCGTTGTCAACGGCAGAGGTCTTATTGAGTCCTATTGAAGACGGGGAAGGGAGAGAGGACAATGGCCCAGGTTTCGGACGCGGGACGTACCGAACGTACGGCGAAGAAGCAACGGATTCTTTCCCGGGACGGGGTGGTGGAATGGGGTCGGGTAAAGCAGAGGTGAATATAATGGGCGATAAATCGACCTGCGTTGATGAGGAAGATTGTGATCGTGTCTGATTCAAGTCGCGATCATCTTCATTCGGAAAAACTGAGCTTGACGTTCTACATGAGCCCGTTGGAGATGATGGTACAATGGTATTCGAGGCTGTGATGTCGATGGAGGTAGGGAATTGTTCGTATCGCAAATCGTCGGCAGGAAGAATGGGATCAGTGGGCTCGTCCAACGGAAGAGCGGTGATGATGTGTGGGAGGATATGTTCGTGATCGTGTCGCTGCCCATTGAGTGAGTAATCCATAGGCAACCGTTCTCCAAAAGTTCTTGCAGCTTTATCAAGTTGTCGAGCCCGAGTTTCTGTTTCAGAATGCACGTGAGCGATAGAGGTCTCTGACTGAAAGGAACGAAGATTACGAGTTGGTGTGGTATCGGCCGACGGGGAGGTGGAGGAAATGGGCGATGGAAGAGCGGTGATGGTGGTTGGGAGGATGTGTTCGTGATCGTGTCGCTGTAGGTACTCCACAGGCACGCGTTCTCCAAAAGTTCTTGTGGCTTTATCAAGTTGTCGAGCCCGAGATTCCACTTCAGTTCCAGATGGCACGCGAGAGATGGAGGTCTCTGACGGAAAGGAACGAATGTTACGTGTGGGTGTGGTATCGGCCATTGGGGAGGTGGGGGTCATGGGTGACGAAGGAAGTGATGTAGTACTAGAGGAATGTGCTCTTTTTTTCCAGCCGGAAAAACCGAAGCTTGTCGTACTCTTCTTGCTTTTTACGCTGGAAGGGGAGGGAGGAGTGTTATTGGCTGATGATTCGGATAGGGCGGAGGTAGTAGTCGAGGCGGAAGTTGACCTGGTATGTGACTTGGCCTTGGTCTCTCGTTGGGGCCTCTTCTCGAGCGAAACTAGCGGGCGGGGGGGTTTAGGTGTCTTCATGCCCAATCCTGCGCCTGAACCATACATAGATACAGGTGATGATGGTCGACGGCGGGGTGCACCCTTGAGGGATGACTTGGAGGACGAAGTAGGGGGCATCGCGCGCAATCAGATGGCAACTTCGACCTCCTGCGCGTTCGGAACCCTACAGCTGTTGTGTGAACAGGGAATGAGCGGAACAGGTAGAGGGGAAATCATGACGATACATATAGGTATGTGAATCTCATCCCAATGAATGACAACAGATAAATGGGAATAACCCGGGCACGTTATTGCCGCGATGTTGTAATTATGTTCGGAGTACGGTTGCCATGTTCAGGGGTGAATAAATCATAGGTTCGAACCGAGTAGTCTCCACTTGGGTCAATCGCAGGATGTTGCTTGGTGTTCCTGAATTCCTAGGGTAAGAAAGCGAAAGCTTGGTGATTGCGGAACGGGGAGTTTCTTGAAATGTACGAAAGCCATCAACCATGGAATTGGTATCCCACACCTGCCGTGAGGATTCATTAATCCCTTCACGACTTTGAAGGGCGCAATATATAATTTATCATAGGATCACACTTTATATTCCTTCAAACCTTCCAAACCTTCTTTATGGGCTAGGAGGCTGACACGTGATAGATTGCATATTACCCTTTCGAGGAGGTTTTCATTATATATTTATATCTCCATATCTGATGTTAGGCGAGTAATCTAGACTCAGTTATCGATGATACGCGAAAAAAAAAATAAACAGACCACGTCCGCTCAGACTTGTCATAATCCGGAAAAGAAGGATAGCAATCGAGAAATAGCGACCGTTCCAGTTATTGAACTCAGAGTACTTACTAAAAAGCAACACTCCGAGCATCAAATGACAACCGGCGGAAAATTCAACCAGTAAGAAACGCTGTTCCGCTACCGCGTTGATGGGACCAAGGCTGGTTCTAGGTTAACCGTGTCGAAAACATACCTTGACGGAAAGAATATCCTATGACTTCTGTCTTATTTGGTCAATTTCCAATCTCCTCAGTTGTACGGACGCACAGCTGAGCATTTTTTGGGGAATGGACGACGGACGGACGAGCAACAGCCTGTAAAGAAGTCACAGTGGTCGAGACGAGGCCAGAACCGCTCCAGCGTTTTAGCCGGCATTCCCGGGCCGGTGACCTAATGTAACGCCGTGTCACAGTGTGTGACATAAAATCCTCCTGCTCTTAGTCTTGATACTCAACGCTCAGTTTTAGTTGGTTCAGGAAAGTCAATCCCGGGGATAGATAGCTATGTCTCTGGTACTCTGCCAGCTAATGGCGGAAAATAAGTGGACAAAACTAGACCCTCTAGTTCCGAAAGCCACGAGACTTACGGTTACGGTGACCCGAGTACATTCTCACGCTACGGCCGATGAATACGGTTGAGAAAATCTCCATCACTTGAACTTTGACGATGACCGTTCACGAAACTACGCGACCACTTCCTTGCTATCTCCTTTTCAAGTGGTATATCGTAACGGAAATTGGAAATGGGTCGAAAATAGTCAGTCCCTTTCTCTCCCAGTCTAGTCAATTGTGCCTGGCATTTTTTTGTCAGTGAAAAAGTGCTACCAGACACCGTCAAATCTGAGAACTCGTGGGTTTATAAAACCGGAATACGGTTTGTTATCCGGCTTTCGCCTTCATCGTCCCGATGTCTTCATTCGACCGTCATCTATCTCTCCCTACCTCGAAGCCTAACGCCATTCGACATATCCCTAGCTATTTGCCAAGCATTGCGGGGAAGGAATCTCAATCTTCGCGCACAATCCTGTCACTACGGAATCTAAAGATCTAACCCCGCACAACAATATTGTTGCAGGACTTTGCGGACTTGGGCTTGACTTTGAGGAGATATGGAAATTCGGCGGGATAGACAGGTTTCGTGGATGGTGAAAGGATACGGTAAGTTCATCTTCAAAATCAATCCACAGATAGGTTTTTCCAGGATTCAAATTCTTCGAGTACATCGCGATTTGTTCTATGTCTCATCTGAACTCACCATGGATGTGAAAACTTGGCAAGATGATAGACAGGTTTCATGGATGTCAAGCGGATTCACCCTGAAATCAGAATACGTCGGGAAAAGTCAGATAACGAAAGAAAAAAGTACAGCGAGGAACCAACCCATCATCCCTCGATTGCCCGTCCGTTTCGTGGGATGTTAAACAACTTGAGGATGTTGTAAGATTGTTTTCATCAATTCGTCGGCATTTCTCGTATCCATGAGATATAGGAGGATGGTTGATCAATCACATCGCGATGTACACGAGTGATTTAAAGCCCTGGAGAAGGCAATCAGGGTAAGGTGAACCCTTATTTTTCTTCTTTAGGCCCTTTCCCGGGGGCTTGCTCGATCTCAAGAGTTATATTCCGATTTTCTCGATTTGTCTTGACTTGTTTTACCCCCTTTTTCTAACTCGCTCCCAGAGCGAGAAATGCCGTCTTCAACGAATAGATCGCCCCTCTCTACTGGCAAAGGGGTGACATAGCATTTATTGTCTCTTCAGGACCCTACTTGAGTGCTTCAGACGATAGCTTCCTCGTGGTTAAACTTCATCCACCGTTCATCCTGACTAGTGAATACAATAGGTGGCGTTAGGAAGTCTGGTCGCTCCGGTTCCTGAGCGCTCGGGAGAAACTTGATCATTCGATGTATTGATACAAGTATAGCACCAAACGAAAAATTACGCTCTCAGTACTCAGTACACAACTTTCGAATTCATCCGTGCGAAGTTGATCCTTTCTCGCGGAGGAGAGTTTTTAGTGGTTCGGGCATCCCGGTACGTTTATGTTTTTACCTTCAACCGTGGGACTCGTAGCATTTTTAGCTTCTTCTTATACGTGTGATGGCTCGAGATCCGGGACATCATGCGGAGATGGTCAACCCACGGCCTTCATTTCCCTTTGATAATTTTACCTCATCTATGGCATCACCTCGAACGTCCAAACAGTTTAGGCCGATGGAAGATCAACGCTCATATTCTGAGAAGCAACAGCATCAGCGCGTCGCGTCATGACCCCCTTCTCCTGCTATGTCTTGAGTTCGGGGGAAGGCCTCGTCGCTTGACTAGCATGGATAACAAAACTTCAGGCCTTCAGGTCGCAAAGTCAGAATCCGAGGAGAGCCACCGTTGCGCGCTCACAGGATCTTCTCACCTATGGGATGCTTCGACTCGTTTCAGATATCCTGTTTCCTCTCCACTCCTTTGTTCCAGTGCATCAAAATGATACCCTATCCTAATTTTAGCGCTTGACATCAAGGAAACCGTGTGAAGACATTTCTCCACTTCGATTAAACCTTTATCCCATGATGGGCATTCCCTGCGGGCACTCTCGAATTTTACAGCTGATCCATAAATTATAGTCTTTTGGAATTTTCTCATGGCACCGACTTTATTTATTGCAAACAACCCGATCCTGGGAATCAACCGATGGCGCATGAGTCGGGTATGACTCACTTGTGTCTCTCACCCTTCCGAATACGGAGAATCGGGCTGTTTAGTCAGAAAATTCCAAAACGCGACTACAGTTTGCTGTAGGGTCTCGCTAGTGGAGTCGGATGACTCTTTATTGGCAACCGTGGGCGGACTCCTTGAACCTTTCCACATGGTTCAAAACAACCAACGAAATGATATAGACTTACTGCCAATCAAAGAGGTCATGACTGAATCCTTCATCAATCCAACGTTCATCTCCGCTACGGTCCCTTTCTCCCTTGTTCAGTTATGAACGATGAAATGGAATTCCCTTGTGTTTGCCCCCCCCCCCCTCCCGACGTCATTCAAACTTTTCCTTCTCATTGCTCATGCCGCCGCCCACCACAGCTTCCATCCCCTCCGTCTTCTTCTCCATTCTCTTAGGGGCTTCGCTTCTCTTCTTCACGACTATAGCTTCCGCGGAGGTTCCTACTCTCACCTTCTAAGTTGCGGGGACTTTTTGCCTTTACGCAAACGGCGAGCTATATATTCTCCCACTCGTCGCCGGCTCACCGTTACACTTGACATGTCATTATTTGCTCATAGTCGGAAACCTTATTCACAAGCTTCAGCCGAATGAAGTGAGGGGAGTCGATTTTCGAGCCGGTCTTTCAAGGAGATTCCGGTGTGCTGAGTCTGGATCGTTATTGAGCACTTCGTGGTTGATGTATGAAAGGAAGGACTGTTCTGAGTTCAAAAACGTCAGCAGGTTCAAATGGATTACCTCTTTCCATTTTCAATACTACTCGCTGCTTGGTCGTTGTCGCTCGTCCGCTTTTTCGTGGTTCAAGTTGTCGTCAAAGTCCTAGACTCCAACCCTACTTGTCCTTCCTTTCAATCCGGCCTCTTTATGTATCACAGCAGCAACCTTCGAATTTGTTATGACCTGGAAGTTTGAAAATCTGTTTGGGCGTCTCTAATCCCTTCTAATCCTCTCGAATACCTCCAGTTGCTTCTCATCCTCGGTACTTAAAAAGCATCGCCTGTGGCCGTCAGCTCCCATACATTCCCTTTTCTCGTTACGACTTACCCGCGATCATTACACATTCCGTTTCCACCTTCTGCCTAACCTCAGGGAGACAAAAAAAGCCCCTCGACGTAATTTTTTTGAATCCTTGCGACACGACGAGAGAATGTTTACGGAAAACCTCTCTGGAGATATAGACCTCCGTTCCCTCCATTCCATTTATTTACTTATCGCTATCTCTTGCCCCTTCGTCACCCGAATTTCGCCGCTGTCGTAGCTGTCATAAGCCATGTATCTGGCTCAACTGTCATCGTACAGGTCGTGCGTTTCACTGGTTTCGTGTTCTGCAGCTCCCCGGTCTCTACTGTGCGGCAAAGTGGAGCATTTTCTGCTGCGGAGAAGTAAAATGATCTTTTGACCAGCGCAATAAAAGAGGAGGTAGATAAGAGCTCGAGTGGGGCGCCAACCTAGTTTTTTTTTAAATTATCAGGAACAGAGATATCATATGGGCATGCATGTCACATTTGAATTCCTGGTAAAACTGGCACCGCCATCCGGGAGTAGATCGCGCGACGCGCCCCATTTACTAGTTGTAATTAGCCGCGAGAAGCAGCTTTGCTTTTCGAAGTGACGAAAGAACCAACACAGAACTAAAGTTCAAAGACCAAATAGCCCGGCGGACCAACGACTCGTGAACGACCTTATGTCAATGATGGATATCCGAATGTGATGATCACCCGCAAAGCCGACAAGGACAAGAGAAACGAAGCTTGCTCATTGGCCGATAAGAATCAGAGCGCTAAGTCCAAAAACATTGCCCCGACCAATTATTATCCCGCCCCTTAGTACAGTTTTAGACGGCTATCATACGTCCAATTTATCAGGCTTGGCCCAGGGGCCAAGCCAGCTACTTATCATTATCATTATCTCGCCCTAAGTTTATATATCACGACACGGATGAGGGTGTTATCTCTCCCTTTCCTTCCCTACCATCATCCCGCCCGTCTCTGTGCTCTGTGGCTTGATCGCCTCTGTTGTTTTTCTTCGAAAAGAAAAGCTCATTGAGAAGCGGAGATGCCGTATACCAACATCTCGTATAACAACGGTGAGTATCACTGAGCTTCTGCCCAGAATGTCACTAAGACACTTCCTTCTAGCGAGTGACATTGTGTTTACAGATGCAGAGGGGAACACCACCATCTACAACCCAGGCGATATCGCCTTCATTCTCGTCGGTGGAGCCCTCGTGTGGCTCATGATCCCAGGTCTCGGATACTTCTATTCGGGATTGCTGAGACGCAAGAACGCGCTGTCAATGATGTGGTTGAGTGTGTGTATTCTAGCGGTGGTGTCCTTCCAGGTGCAGTCTCATGATTCTGTTGAATATTCGCTCCTTCGTGTTGATTGATTTGTTTTCCCATTTCCCAGTGGTTCTTCTGGGGCTACTCTTTGGCTTTTGGTGACGGGAATGCTTTCATTGGGAATCTGAGTCAGTGTCTTTCCTCCCGTTGAGTCGTTCATGCTTTTGACCTTGATTGTTTCAAGGGCACTTTGGAATGATGAAAACCTACGGTGATCCCTCACCAGGAAGCACTCGCCTCCCCGCTCTGGTCTTCTGCTTTTACCAAATGATGTTCGCAGCTATCACGTAAGTGCCCAGTTGTTGTTTCATTTGTTGGCTAATCATATAACCTCCCCTCCCAGCCCAATGATTGCCTTTGGTGCCTTTGCTGAACGTGGTCGACTCGGTCCTATTCTCGTCCTGACCTTTATCTGGAGCACCATCGTCTATGACCCTATCGCCTGCTGGACCTGGAACGCCTTGGGATGGTCCTTCGTCATGGGTGGTTACGATTTTGCCGGTGGTTCCCCGGTTCACATTTCTTCCGGTACCGCGGCATTAGCCGTCTCAATCTACCTTGGTAAACGGAAAGGTTATGGAACCGAACGCTTGGCTTATAAGCCTCACAACACCAGTTACGTCGTTTTGGGCACCGCTCTCCTCTGGTTTGGATGGTTTGGGTTCAATGGAGGGAGCGCTCTCAGTGCCAATCTACGCGCTGCAATGGCGTGTTTTGTGACGAATCTCAGCGCCTGTGTCGGAGGATTGACTTGGATGCTGTGGGTGAGTTCTCCCGACGGTTTCTTGTTCAGGTAGAGTGTGTTTCTCGTTACTGACGCGACGCGTTTCCCCTTCTTTTCCCAGGATTACCGTATCGAGAAGAAATGGTCCGTAGTTGGCTTCTGCAGTGGTGCTATCGCTGGATTAGTTGCTATCACTCCTGGTTCCGGTTTTGTTGGTGCTCGTGAGTGAACATTTAGTATCTGGTTATGAAGTATTCTAATTGGACTCGCACCATCCCTTGAAAAAAGCTGCCGCTGTGCTCTTCGGTTTCCTCGCAGCAACTGTCTGCAACTTTGCCACACAACTCAAATTCCTTTTGAAATATGACGATACTCTCGATGTGAGACCCTTTGACGCTTGAGGAACGATTTGTTGAAGTCACTTACCACCTCCTCAGATCTTCGCATCTCACGCAATAGGAGGCGTCATCGGAAATATCCTTACTGGACTCTTCGCTGAAGCAGATATCGCCGCTCTTGACGGTTCCTCGGTAATCGACGGAGGCTGGCTAGATAGAAATTTTGTTCAGCTCGGGTATCAACTTGCTGATTCGTGTGCTGCGATGGGGTATTCATTTGTCTTGACCGTGAGTTTTTTGTCTGTGTTCTTCTCTCCTCCTTTCCGCATTCCTTTTCTTCAACCCTCTCTTCCTCTTTTACCCTTTCTTACCCACCATACTTTGACGATAGACCATCATCCTTTGGATTATGCATTTCATCCCCTTCCTCCGTCTTCGTGGAACTGAAGAATGCGAAATCGTCGGTATGGATGACCATGAAATGGGAGAGTACGCGTATGACTATGTCGGTCTCGAACAAGAAATTGGCCATGAGATTGAGACAAAGTCCGGTGCAGCGACGAGCGGAGGTAGAGAACCGCAGCACGATCACGTGTCTTCGAGTACTGTTCAGGATATGGAGAAGGTTTGAACTTTTTTGTATCTAGAGCAGGATTTAGAGGATGTGGTTGCCACCCTCTCTTCTGAGGCCGCTTGAGGAGTTCCGTTCATAAGTATGGACGTATTCGTGTAGGCACGTTGTTCCCATACCTCGTGCTTTCCTATTATTTTAGTCGTTCCTCGTTTTTTTTCTCTGTATCTAGTACATACCGAATAATACTCATTAATTATGATACCAAAAATCCCGATTTTGCGTGCCGTTCAATGGCGTGAGAAATTTGAAACTTCATGTTTTCTTCGCGACCACGACCACTACCATATCCACAGATCTTTGGCATCTCGGTTACCTATATCCCACTTCGCACTAGCTAGCTTAGCAAAGACTCATTCACTCGCTGCTTGATGGTCGGAGCGAACGACTGATCATCGACCTTTCTGAGCGATCAAGATACAAACTGCTTTTTTTTAATGGCTACTCGATGGACTCGAATTGATCAACAACAAATTCAATGCCTTTTCTGCTGCCCGTGAAGACAATCACTGCTCTACCGGCGTGCCGCACGACTCTAAAATATCCTTTACCAACTTTCCTATCCTTCCGTCCAACAACCCAGCGACCTCCTGCCATTCCTTACTTTCCTCAAACACGAGATAGATCCAAGCTAAGTGACCTGCCACAGACATATCCACAAACGTCGGGTTTTCTCCTCCCATCACATACGCCTTTCCACCCTTTGGACTTCCCTTATGACCCTGCTCCAACGCGCCAACAAGAGAACTCTTAAACTCTGTCCACCTCTGTTCTTGCTCCTCAGTTGATAACAGCAACTTTACAGCACCCTCCCCAAACTTCTCTCGCATTACCTCCTTGAATTCGTCCGTCAGTACCTTAGCTGCCGTAGCGGGCCTCATAATAGGAAAAAGTATCGTCATATTTTTCTCCACGACGGTTTTGCAAAAGGCAGATTGAAGAATCTCTGTTCC
>MU128133.1:0-18267 GCA_014904975.1 Marasmius fiardii PR-910
GGTAAATCAGCCATAATAATTTTGAAAGATTCGTATTAAGTCTTACCCGTAAGTACAGATCATATGATCCCTGCCGTGAACGAAGGAATGCAGTTGAATCAGGCTCCCAGTCATTGTGAATGTTTAGTAGGTAATCACTCACCCTGGATGACTAGGAATTAAGAGAAATTTCCCCGAAGAGTCAGTTCCGTTCAGAGGATTTTTAGCGACCAGGGAGCCCTCCATTATTTTGGGTATGGTATCAAACCCCAATCCAACATTACTTGGCTGAAGTGGACAGTCGAACTCTTTTGCGGAGTTGACGAGGACCACCACAAAAACTCCCGAAGAACTTAGTTTGAAGTCCGTTGCATTCCAAAACCATGGGAAGGCGTTGACTTCACCAACCGATATGCTCGACGACGGTAGTGTGATATTGTATCCTTCACAGAACAGCGCAAGAAGGGAAAGGAGCAAAAGTCTAAGGTCCAAGGATCGTTCAGCTCACAAATTGTCACATTTGTCAAGTTGATAATAAGCTTACCCCCAGATTACACTCATGCCAGCCCGCTGGAGCAGAAAAGAGAGAGGACGAAAGGGATGGATCAAACGATTCCCCTGCGAAGACCTGGATATACCCAGGTCAAGTGGCGGTGGATATCATGATCATCTCCTACCAAAAAGTTCATCATCAAAATGTAAACATTATCTGTAGAAAAACGAGTACCACCAACAGATCGTCAAGATGCTCGCCACGCGTATAGGTCCGGTTCCTATAACGCATTGGAGCATCATCGGCATTAGTGCTCCGGATATCAAAACTGCCAACCTTACTCAACATTGCTGCCGTCCAGAAGCTGTCCAAAGCATTTTTGTTCCTGTTACTCACTTAGCGTATCTCCTTCACAACCAGATTCTGTTGACGACTCACCGCCAGTAACTTTGCTGTGCGGACTGGTCCCCACGATGATTCTCTCTCACCTACCAGTGTTTCTCAGGATCAGCTTTGACATCACCAACCAAACAGCGGCCTATCTTTTCACACGAATCCCAATGGACGTTGATCATCACGGCGGGAGAAGTTTCAAACGTACATTAGGTACCCATGGTGATGGCCCAGTTTTTGCTCTCCATTTGTCGCGAGGGTTCGCGTGGGTGGGAGGGGCGAGTTTCGAGCTAGAAAATGACCATCGAGCCATCTGGATTGATGATTGCTCGAACACCGCTCGCGATTTCTTCGCCCACCACAACATTCGGACGCTTGCTGTCCCTGTCATCAGAGTCAAGCTGGACACCGAGATTATAAGTCACCTCGCTTCGTTTTTATGGCTCTCTCACCTCCTCAATGGGTAAAAGTGTCGCAAGGCACTGCAAGATCTAATCATCGAAACCCTCACCGCTTATTTGAAATTATGCGTGAAGTTCGTAACTGTTGGGTGCTAGTTTCTCGCGGCCCCGCACCAGTACTTGCCGATACTGTTGAACAAGGTCCAACTATCGTTGTCTGAATTGAGGTAAAGGTAAACACATAACTGTGCCGTTGTGACAGAAGGAACGTACCATGTTTAACAGGCGGTGTAAGCGACGGTAGTGTGGTTTGGACTTCCATCTACGTGACAGACAGCTGCCTCGAATCGAAACGCGTTCTAGCCGGTCGTTGAGATAAAAAGCGGCATAACACACTAGAAGTGTATTGTGAGCGTTTTGGTCGGGGTCAGGTCGGGAAAGTTTGGTGATGTTTGTGTACACATGACGCAGTCAATCAGCACGTGCTTTCGGTTCCGCACGCTTCGTTATCTTATCTTATCGTATGTCTGCGAGGCTTTAGTCTGGATTGATTTCGTCGTTTGTTACAGCGGTCCTCAAAGATTGGGAAATCATACATTTCCGTCGTCCATCCAGGGTACTTATTATAGAAGAAGTCGTGTCGTTGCCATGCCCATCCAGCGTTCGACAAGGCTAAGCTACCTCGCTTCACTCTAATTGGGGGAAGCATCAACAAGAGTTGTTCCTGCTAAGCTCCTGGCCCGGGGCCTCGTTATTACATACCGAGTCGGTGGGACGGTATTCCGCCGAGCTCCCTGATCGTCAGGATTTGTCTGTGTTATTCCTTCATTTCCCCTCGTCGAACTCGTTATTTCTGCTGTTGCAGGGCGAAGATGATGAAGAGCCGGAACGCCATCTCCGGCAAACTCATTTAAGGTTTGACGCTCTGGAGATGTCGCCCGTGGGGGCTTCTCCGCCAGCGGTGTTCGCTGCTGCAGTTGTAGACGACGGGACCAAAGCAATTTACGTGCAGCCAGGCCCAATCTTCCTTGTTGTCCTGTCATCGTAGTCTCGTCTGCCATGGCGTACAGATTGAAGGGGGTGATAATGTGCGCATGTGAGCCTCCGGATGGGCGATAGATTGTTGTAGAGGACAAGCTGATGTGGTTTCTTCCCCGTGGGTTGTTAGTTTTACGGCGGATGATCATGAATCCGACGAGGACGAGCAAAATCAATGCTACACCTCCCATGACGCCTCCCACGATTGCTCCAACTGGGGTCTTTCCACCATGAGAACTATTGACGCACATAAAAAAAATTGGAAATCCGGAATGGTTCAGTTGGGTAGAGCTACCCGAAGTTGAAAGATACGTACTTTTGCTCCTTGCTCTTGTTGGTGTATTGACTGCCACCATCGTCCGTAAGACTCCCGGAAGAAGTGGGTGAGCCAGAGGAAGTCGTAGAATTTATTTTTCCAGGCGGCTGAACGTCAAAAATGGCAGACTGTCCAAGAAAATTTAACTTTAACGAACTGAAGGTCGAAGGGCTATTAACGATAACGTTGTCGCAGGGAATATTATCAGCCGTTAATCACCGTAAAAAGGTAAATCTCACTCGAAGTCTTTTGTGTGATCTCCCCTCATTTTCGTAGCATCGAGATTTCTAAATCGATTCAACAACACTGCTTTCTCTGCACTTACGGCTTCCTCACCCATACGAGCAGATGACATGGCGCCTATACACGAGGAACTGTAGTCAGAATTTATGGGTCCTTTCATACTGTCTGTTCATCACTTACCCCGTCGTCTTGGCGGAGAGAATGAAAGTTCCCGAGGTGTCTGACCCGGTAGTAGGATTAGTAGCCTTGGTGGCGTCCTCAATAAGTTTGGTGAGAGCCCCTACTCCCACTCCCACTTCAGGGCTGTCCCTATCCCGGGGACATTCAAAGCCTTCGGGCGATTTAACCATTGTCGTGAAGAATGTTCCGGACATACTTCGTTGAAAGTCTGTATTATTCCATTTCCACTGGAAAACCTTGGTTTCACCAGCAACAATCTGAGGTGGTATGGTCGTACTAAACCCTCGACATAACAACGCAAGAAGGGAAATGAACGGGATTCTGCATTTGACCCGCGGGGTACGTCAGCTTGGGGGAACGGCAAGGACTATGACTATCTGAATCGGGCAAGAGCTCACCTCCACATGAAATACATACCGGCCTGCTGGAATGTAAGGGAGAGAGAGGGTGAGGTGAATTTCAATGTGAAGGCGTGCTTAAAACCAATAGTAGTGGCCTTGGGCTTATCATGATCCATTGCGTAACACACAACCGTAACATCAGTTGGCAATTTCATTCACGATAGCCTCCGGAAAGAGTTGGAGACAACGAACAGATCATCAAGATGACGGTCATGCTATAGCCTTCCTTTGATGTGGGCCTTTTCACAACTCGCGATTAAGTGCATGACGTTTTTAATGTTGTCGAGGCACTAGACTTCTCTATCGTCTGTACCAATGTCAACGGAGCCGACATAGTGAGGGGCGAACGGAAGAAGTAATACTATTCATATTGGAACAAAGTCCTGTCCCTGGTCCATCATAGCAAGGTTGGCTCCCATACTACTCTACACTGCTCAAACTAAAATCATACCTCCCCAGATCTCTGATGACCTCAATCAAAGTCCAAAGATGAGAATGTGAGTCTGCTTCCAAGCCCATCTATGCGGGCCGATGGAGGGTGAGGGGGCCGAATATCTGACTCTCCTCACCAAGGCAACCGATTGGGCCGCGCATGAAAACATGTCGTTTGGATCCTAAGGATGGGACCAGGTCCGCGCTAGACTCAACTAGGATCTCTACTATGCTGATTCCTAAGTACGCGTATTCAACTATCAACCAACGAAATTCAGCTCAAGAGAAGTGTAACGAATTAGTGGAAGACGAGAAAGCCACCGATGTTGGTAATGCTTAGCATGAGAAACGGGGGGTATTTCCTCACCCGATCAGTAGAGGATTACAATGTGAACTATCGGTTAAATGTTCACCAGAGTCATTATTTGTACTTCCTGGGATGTCGACGAGCCTGAAAGTTGCCGTTGAACAGCTGTGTTCTATCAGCACCGAATCGAAGAGGCGATGTTTTGTATGGGTGACAGCGCATCGTTAACAACTAATAGGCTGTGCGAGCGTTGCTGAGGTACTGGTCCTTACCCAACGCTACCACGGTGATTAGACATTTATAGAGTGGCGATAGTAAATTCAAAACAGCAATTAAGGCGTACATTTCGGGAGTTTCCGAGTCGGCTCAACCAGTAACTGAGTGAACTTGGAGCGAACGCGTCCTAGGCGGTTCTTGGCTTGAAACCAGACGCTCGCGTACCACTCAGAAAAAAAGACTCGCGTAGATGAAAAAAAAGACAATCAAAAGATCAAAAAAAGATAATCAAACTCCGACGTCGTCCCAGAGTGTAGAAGTATAGAAGGTCAGATTCTTGGACGGACCGGAATCTGAATCGGTAGAGGCGGCACCATGGGCAGCTGTTCAACGTTCAACTGCGGGGGAGATCATTCCATTGGATTTGTGCGACTGAACGCAATATCCTCCGCTCTCATGAAGAGCAACATTACCGCGGTCATCCGTGGCATAAAGTCTCCCAAAAGCGCCCCGTAATCTACGTTATTCTCAACCATAAGTTTGGCAAGTTTTGGCCCACATCTATGTTACCTTCCCACAGACGCTGCTTCCGGAGCTTGAAGGCTGACGCTTTCAAGAACTCCTACGTTATAAAAACAACAACCCCACCGCTCTTGTGAGTCTGCTAGTGCGGGATGACGTTGGCTTTCAATAAATATCGAAGGGGACATGATAGCTGCTGAAACCGGTCCCTGAATCAAAATGTGGTGCAATGTCCAGTATCATAATGGCGCTCATAGATAGATATGGTTGCCCCGGAGACCACGCTTTTCAATACATCATGGACCCCAGATAACTTTAAACCACTGTAGGCAACGTGGATTTTCTGAGACGTTGGTCAAGCGCATTTAAGTGCTGATACTGTAACAACTGTGTTTATAGATTATTATATTTATTTATGCTGCAATAGAATGATCTGGAGTAGAAGGGCTGTCCAGATTGCATGCCTCATGCATGAAGTCAATCATGCAAATATAAGGTATAGATTGAAGATACAAGTGTCTTGGTCAAAAAGAAAGTTAAAACTCCTCTGGAGGACATTGGCTAGGTGAGTCATGGGATAGTCAGAGAAGGATAACCATGCCTGCAACAGTGCTATGCAACACATCTTATTTGTTTACTGTTGTTATCTTTACCATTAACCTCTTGTCTTCATCTAAACCACTCTCATTACAGTTAAGCTGAGGAGAACAGATGCAATCTGTATGAAGATCAAGCAGAGGATTCAAGTACTCAAAAATTCCAAGAATGAGGTTTTACAAATCTTGCGTAATAGTAATAAATAGCTGGTATGGATTGTATACAAATAAATGGTCTTTTGATACTGTATTGTCTTATGTACACTCTGAGATAATCTGAATACTCTATCCTGACACTTTTGCCAGGAGAACACATGTAGATGTAAGGGTGAACTGATGTCAAAGTTGTTCATAAAATAACGAATCCGGTCTATTCAGACAAGTACATTTGCATTAATGACTGAGATTCACCTTCCATATATTCACACTAGAGTCAGAATGTCCAAGCGTCAAATGCGCATTTATATACTCTCAATTGCCAGGGGAATGGAGTGTTTTTGTAGGTACCAAATACTTGAGTCTATACAGTGAGAATGAAAGAGTTGCTACCACTAGGAAACATTCAAATCAAGCTATATCATCATTGCCATGTGTGTATCTCCTGAGCAAACTGAACTTTGAATACATACCGTTTCATGTTACCGCTCCCAAAGCCACTTTGAGCAATCCACCCTCACTTGTGCTTGCAATGGTGATAAGGGGAAGGCGCTACAGAGACGAGAACCGAGGTTACAAGCGACTCATCCCATCGAAGTTGCTGAGGTCCCATCAACTCGGAGCTATCAGTGTTACGACGGCTATTAGTGCTAAAAAGCGCGTAAAAGCATGGATTGTATCTCATGCATCTGTTCTATTGTTTGCCTTACACTAATATGTATGTTAAAGTCATCTCCTGCTTCCTCCTAGCTCCACATCAAACTCTCTAAAGATGCAAGCATTGAGAGTCTCTTTTGCATTGTAGAGCTTGATTAGAATCTGAGTAGAACACAGCAGGCTGTGAGAACTGTTCAAAAACCTCGTGGTTGTCCAGCGCTATTATTTCTTGTGCACTTTTAGTACATCTTGGCTTATAGAGAAAAATCGAGAACTGGTGCTAGTTTCTGACTATGGTGTTAAATAGTGTCAAACGTTGAATGACCGCTAAGAGTAGAAGTCTCCTAATCAAAGTCCCTCGAAACAAAACAACAAGCTCCCGAGATGTAAAATTCCCCCCAAATCAGTCATTATGTTTCTTGGGATCAGACTGATTTTTTCCCGTATGACCTGAGACTCCAGTACAGGAATTGTTATAAGTCCTCGACACTGAGGCTCCTCGTATCGAACGGAACTGAGTTTGTTAGTCAGGGGAAATCCCGTCTATGATTTGGGAAAGCTTGACAGTTGATTCGGGGGAAATTTAGTTCGTGATTCGGGCACAATTTATTTTTGACACTAATATATAATTCCCAATCTCCTGTCAAAAAAAAAACTGTGCCCCGATTGTGAGAATGCTTCCTCAAATAAGGATCAATTACCCCCCAAACAGGCAGTAGCTATTAATACGCCAAAGCCATCCACACCGCGCCCTCGTCGGAGATATCCTATAATTATCATGCAGCGAAGTCCACACAACATGGTGTACCGGTCGGCATGGTTATGGCAGTGCATTACGTGAACTTTATACGCTATCGAATAGGCAGATTCGAAGTCTCTAGAGTACTCGCAAGACAGTGCCATCTCGTGGTTCCTTCGACCTTCAAAGAAGCTAAGTTTGACTGAGCGGAAATAAATGACTGACAGCTTAGATGGGGTTATGCCACTTGAGTACAGGTTTAAAAGCCCTTATCATAAGGTTCAAGGATAGACGTCAAAGGCTCTTAGTCAAACGGGCCGAGCACCAGAATTTGTAGCACGTGGTTCGATATAAAACGCGTCCAATCTTTTTTCGGTTCGCAAAGGGAATAGGCAGCAAGCGCCCAAGCGGCGAGCGGGCCAGGTCCACTGCCAGTATTAATCCGACTTCAAGAAAGGCCGGTTAGGTAATACAGTGAGAGGGAAGGGAGGTGTTATGTATGGTAGAGATGGAAATTACTGCAAGGAAAGGGTCAAAAACTGGGCAAGGAACAAAGCATGTATGAAGGGGTGACATGTAGACATCGAGCAGTGAGCTTAAGTAGTAATATATTATATGTAGGAGGAGAAGGTGATTAAAGGCGATGACGAGGACAGACAGGTTATGAGGAAATAAAGAGATTTCGGAGGCCAGGCCACCCATCACACCCCCTTCAGTCGAGAGTTTGTCAAGCTCACGGGTGTGGAAGGAGAGGACGCCCCTACCTGTTAGCAACGCCAGTAAGACTTGAAAAACGGGAGTTGCTATCGCTCCTCCATTATCAATGACCGAACTTGTGTTGTAAAGGTGATCATTGTTAATGCTCAAACCCACAGTCCCAGCGATATCACATCCGAGTTCAATGCCTGTCAAAAGATATCAACAAGCAAATTTCATGAGTGCAGAAAGACAGACCATTCAAGACGACAGCAAGGAAAGCCAGGAGATACATCATGATTCTCGATTGCCAGATAACATAGCACCGGTGGATCTGATAGAGATAATACTTAGCATTCACGGCAGTTTGCATTCGAGAGAATTGAATCAGCAATGACACTGATGAAGGGTTTAAGGTGATGGGATAGAAAAGTAGATATCCGAGGATACGTACTTCATTATGCAACCCACGAAATTGAGAATTGAGCTGGAGCGGAGGAGACCGTCAGGGTGTCAGAATAAAGTACTTACAAAATGATCACTTACAACCATATATTTTTCTCCTCGTCGGAATCAAGGTACTTCAGCAAAGGCGTATAGTTCTTTGTTGTTGCAGCCTTGAAATTACTCATAGTTTGCCGGGACAACCCCCAGGTATATGTAGCCGTGTAGAGCGTGGCGAGCACAAAGAGGCTTATGGACCACCCCATGTACAGCCTAGACGAGGGTCCATCACGGCGAAAAAGAACACGGATTGCTAGTCCGAATACCATAGCATATATTCCTGTTCGTGGCATCCTATATCAAGACCTTGTTTTGGAATGGAACGAGTAGCGAACGAACGAACCATAAATCGCAAACATTACCTGTAAAAAATCAGAAAACGTCAAACGACATGAAAAGATAGATGATTGAAAGAATGCACCGAGAGGGTTGAAAGCGTGAGAGTGATGACCTGTTCGGCTGTAAGGAAAGGGGCGAGGTGGCGTTCGACGTCATTGGCACCGTCGTCCATCTTGAATGTCCAGTCAAGTAACAGTGCCGATGGGGGTAGCCTGGTCCCCAACGACGCAAAGTCGACTCATTTATAGAGAACGGCGGGAGTTACAAAACGGGGTACGCATGTCCTCGGTAAAACGCATCCTTGCCACAATCACAAGTTTCTTCCCAAGAACAGCGAGAGACAAGGAAATCATATCTCTATCTGATTTGTTTCTTTTGTAATTTCCATGGATGACAGTCCATGTGAAAGTTGAAGCACAGCATAAGATGGAAAATTTCCCAACAATCGACCGATGATTTTCTTTTCGTTCGCTGATTCTCGTCAATTCTCATACAGTGGAGCAGTGAGATTACGTCCGTCAATGGGCAATCCCACCTCACCAGCATTATGGAAATTCGGATACAATCCGAACCTATTCTGAAGATATCAGATCCGTGATAATCCTTTCACTAGCAACTCGCTATTTGAAACATTTGGACTCTTTTGTTGCAGTTGCGACCCTTTGTTGAAAGGCACTGAGGGAACTTCGGACCATCCCCTAAAAAACAACGGGAGGAAAGAGGGTGAGATGCACCTACAGTCGGAACGATGTAGCTTGCCGAGCCGCGTATCGGATTACTCCGAGTCGCAAGATCAGAACGTATTCTCTCGGTTAACGCGCCATGCGTTCGCAAACATGCATGGACTCGTCACATTTCCGATTCATGTTTACGCAAATTAAAGACATCTAAGCGCTTGGAAGACACTCGATGCATATCATACTACGAAAAGTGCCAGGTACGCGAGACAAAAAAAGACAGACTGCCGAACGGGAAACGCATCATATCGTATCCTCATAACAGTTTATATAAACTACTCTCCCACACCCTGAAATTTTCCCCAACCCGGTCTCGTTCTCGGCTTGTATATTTCCATCGTCTACCGCCTCTTCCAATTCAATCCTCATTTTCCGCTTCCCGGTGGTGTTCGAGGTCGCGTTGACAAATATGAAGCAAGCTACCTTACCTCGTTGTACGCGGGGGGAGCATCATCGAGAGATGTTTCTGCTAAGCTCCTGGGCTTCCAGCCACTATCCGAAGGAGCTACATGCTGGGTCAGTGGTGACCGAGCCCGCGAATGTTGAGCGCGAGTCCCACCGAGATCCAAAGACGGCGTGAGTTGACATGAGGCTTGACTTTCTGGCGATGATGTTGCCTCCAACTTCTGTTTCTCTTTCTCCTTTTTGGAACGACGGGGCCAATGGAGTTTACGTAAGGTGAGGCTGAATCCTCCTTTTCGCTCGGTCAAAGGAATAGTCCCGGCCGCCATGGTATCCAGATTATAGGGGGTAATAATGTGTGACATCGGTTGGGCTAGCTCGGTGTCGGTAGAGGACAAGAGGCTGATCTGATTTCCTCGCTGAAGCTTGTTGACTCTCCGGCGGAGTGTGATGATGTACGCGACAAACACCAGCAATATCAATGCTACACCTGCCACGACCCCTCCCACAATTGCAGCGATTGGGGTTTGTTGCTGGTTCTGGTGACCTCTTAACGAATTTCAGCTGGACTCGATCGTGGAGCTGGGATATCCATACTTATGATCGTCAGAACGATGGTCATCACCATTATTATCGTCATCGTCGCCCGTGTTTGTAGAGTTTGCGGAAGGGGCCATTGCTGTAGAGGTTGGTTGGGTAGCTTGCATAACATTAAATTTCTCCGACTGCTCGATGAATTGCAAAGAATTGAGAATATTTCTGTATTAAATTCCACCTTGAGAAATGATTATCCGTATGTAAATGAAATAGTCGTACGCAAACTCGTTCGGATTGAATTTGGACGGATTCTGATTCAAAGCATCTGCCGATAGATTTCTACGGTGGGTGCGGTAAATCAGCCATAATAATTTTGAAAGATTCGTATTAAGTCTTACCCGTAAGTACAGATCATATGATCCCTGCCGTGAACGAAGGAATGCAGTTGAATCAGGCTCCCAGTCATTGTGAATGTTTGGTAGGTAATCACTCACCCTGGACGACTAGGAGTGAAGAAAAATTTCCCCGAAGAGTCAGTTCCGTTCATGGGATTTTTAGCGACCAGGGAGCCCTCCATTATTTTGGGTATGGTATCAAACCCCAATCCAGGGTTACTTGACTGAAGTGGACAGTCGAACTCTTTTGTGGAGTTGAGGAGCACCACCACAAAAACTCCCGAAGGACTTAGTTTGAAGTCCGTTGCATTCCAAAACCATGGGAAGGCCTTGAATTCACCAACCGATATGCTCGACGACGGTAGTGTGATACTGTATCCTTCACAGAACAGCGCAAGAAGGGAAAGGAGCAAAAGTCTAAGGTCCAAGGATCGCTCAGCTCACAAATTGTCATGCTTGTCAAGTCGGTAATAAGCTTACCTCCAGATAGCATACATACCAGCCCGCTGGAACGTAAGGGGGGACGAAAGGAAAGGGAGCAAAGGGAGCAAACGAGTTTGATGCGTTGACTTGTTTATATCAGTGGTAGGGGGTTGGAATGAACATCGTGATGATCCATACCGCAACGTTCGTTGTCGATTTCACCTAAGGATCAGACCGAGATTAAATGATACCACCAGATCATCTATCTTCTATGATTCCAGTTACAATGAAGCAGAAACTTTCGATTTTGAACCATGTTTGCAAACGTGGGAACGTGAAAAATTTTGTGGGTGAACACGCTTTCGTCCTCTGGCGGGATGTAAATGTCGAATGACAGTTCGAAGCGAGGGCTACAATTCACATCTCGGACGCTCCAATCCTGACAGGATCACGTATCAATCTTCGAGACTTCTCGAGGCTTTGATGTGTGCCGATGGTTGCCATAACGGCCTTGTTTTGTACCTTCTGGAAATAATATATCCCTGTCTTTGGGTCTCTCCTGTTATTGAGCTCGATGTGAAAGCTGCTTCGAGACCGGATAAGACGATGCTCGCCACCAAATAATTGGTGGGACGGGAGGAAGGCGGAGTGGATCCCTATCGAACGTATTGTATGTATGATGGCGCTCAAGGCGGTGAATGAGAGATCTGAACGGCAGTGGCAAGAGCAACAGCCGTGCGAAACTAGACGGCAGATCCTGCCTTCAAAGAGTATTGGGAATCCGAACCGTGGACACGAGAAAATTTAGATCTTGTTTCGCGAGTGGTGATACTGTTAAAATGGACCTTCTTAGTGCCTGGAGCCTCTGCATAAAATAACAGAGTTATTGTAATCCTGACCTGTCTACAACAAGGCTAGTAAGGCGAGAAGAGACGTGAGAATGTGGCGATGCAAAACTGTGTGGTACTACCGTATCAGGAAACGATGTGATTTGCACTTGAAGAACAGACCCAGTACTTGGGAGCATCTTGTTCGGTTGAGGGAGTGATCGCTATTCATCCTCTGCTGTGAGTTACCCGGGATCTACTTATTCTGAACGCATCGTTAGATTCGAATTTTATGATAAACCCGTTACATTGAAAACTACCCTGTGCATTCTACCGGAGTTCTGGTCCGAGATACTACTTTGCTTCATCATAATTAGGGGGAAGGCTTTCAACGTCGTCTGTTCCAAACGAACCTGCGGCCGGCCTCCATCCACTATCGGCATGCCTCGCCACATGTCGCTGCTCCAAAGGAGCGTTTCCATACCGAATTCCTCGCCTACCGTGATTTTCTTCATCAGATTCCGAACTGGGCGCCACGGCATTGGATAGATCAGCGGATAGACGTTGTGGGCTCGGCACTTCAGGAATATTGGTATCATGGTCCTGCCTTGGATTGCAACGAGATAGTTCACGGAAAGTTCGGCTCGGTTTGCCACTACGTCTAGACTTAGGAGCTTGTGCCGCCATCAAGCTATAGGGTGTGATGACCATGTTTATTTGGATGCTGAGCGTCGGTGAGTGGACCTGTCACGGGGAGGTTGGTACAACAGTTTTGCTGAAACCGGTCGATTTTCCATTGTCTTCTCAGCAGGAATATAACAAGGATTAGAAAAAGTAATCCCACACCTCCCGCAACGCCCCCAACAATCGGGGCAATTCGGGATTGTGTTCTCTTGTGGTGGCCACTGTGCAATTTAGCGGAAATTATTTGATTATAATCAGTATTCCTTACCCGGAATGACCAAACCACCCATTTTGGTTGGTAGTAGTTGCTGTGGGAGTGGCTGAATTGGCTTCTGCACTACCCAGGAGAACCTCAAATGTTCTTGACTGATCAAGAAGATTCAAACCATCCAAGGAATTGAGAATGGAGCTGCAGCAGGGACAATTATGGATCAAGATATATATGTGAGTCAAGGTATCATACCTGATGTCTTGCTGGCCACTGGAATTTGTCTCTCTCCTCGGAAGATTACTCAAATTACTGGGATGTTTGTCAATGGCTCTTTCTCCGGTACCTATGCTGCTCACCCATATGTACAGATGACATGAGGCCTATCAGGGAAATTTAATGAGAACATTAGTAGACTGACACTCGGTTTTAGTAGTTCTCTGAGTTTGACACTCACCCCGACGTGTTAGCAGTAAGTAGCAGAGTACCTGAGGCTTCCGAGCTATTGGTAGGATTCCTAACAATGGCGTGATCCTCTATTATTATTGATAGACTAATTCCTCCCACTCCATCTCCTCCCGTTCCAGCATGATTTAAGCTACGAAGACAACTAAAGTTGTCTGGAAGGCTGCAAAGCGTCGCCAAAAACACCGCGGAAAGACTTCGCTGATAGTCTGTCACGTTCCATTCCCATGGGAAGTGTGTGATGTTCCCAGAAAATACTTGTGGTGGTATTGTAATGTTGAATCCAGTGCAAGGCAGTACGAGAATCAACAAGATTCTGTGGGTCAAGTCTGGGTCAGTACAGGATGATTAAGTTTAATAGCAGGCACACCTCCAGATAGTATGCATCTTCGTTTGTTGGACCATACGACGGAGGGGGAAAGGGCTGTATGTTTTGAATCCCAAGCTGTGGGCCATAAGGTTATACCCAATTCTGGTGGCTGTGGGGATCATGATGGTCCTTTGCAGATTGGATCGTTGAGGTCCGAATTACCTTGAAAGGTTGCTCACCACGACAAGGGGAGAAGCGAAGAAAATTAGCCAATCATCACAATAGTGACTGTGTTGTAAGGCTAGCAACTCATCCGTTTTGGCGCCGCTTATACGGTTTGTGGATTAAGGGGAGAAATTAGCCGATCATCACGATAGTGACTGTGTTGTAAGGCAGCAACTCATACATTTTAGCACAGCTTATACGGCTTGTGGATTCGGATACAACTTTGCGTGAGGCCATCAATAACGGAGAACCAATACAGCTACTAACAAAAAGGGGAGAGCGCTCTGCAGATTCGGGTAGCAAAAAGGAAACTCAATAGAAAGGAGAAGAAAATCCAGAAAGTCCCAATCCTGACGGGATCGATATAAGGCGTCGGCAAAATAGGTGGCACAGGAGCTACCTGTAGGTATAGAGTTATGGTCGCTCTTCAGGCGTCTATCTTGTACTAGCATCGTGACTTTGTAGTCGTGATTGTTGTATTTGGCTTGACGGCACCGTAAGGCTGAAATCACGCTCTATAGGCGCGCTACAACCTTATATCAATCCTTGAGGTGCTTCGATGGATACCATTGGCCACCATAACTCCCCGTTGCTTCCTTCTTGAATTGTATTCCAGACCAGTCCGGTATAACAAAACCGAGCGTTTGGGAACACCAGTGAATATCTGAATTGATCAACATCAAGAATGAAACCAATTCGAGTGCGAAAGTGGCTTCGCTCTGCAGTTGAGATAGGATATCCGGATATTCCCAGTCTCCTAGATAGTTATCAGTGATCACCAAGTAACTAACAACCTTTGAAAAAGGCGGAAAACGCCACCCATACAGATCGAAGTTCGAATAAAATTTCTTACATTGGTTCATTGGTTGAGCGCAAATTCGAAACGATTGATTGGGCGAAAGGCGTAAACAATTACGTCATCATCACAGGAGGTGCGCGGAGGAGCATTTGACTCATAAAAGTTGAATTTGAACTATCATTGTGCCCTCGAGGATAGTGCTAGGTTTCACGTTATTGTTGTCATTCCGCAACAGTAAACAGACTGCGTAAAGGGGGCTCTGCGACTGCTTGATGGTCCCTCTTGTAAAAAAAAATGTCCAAGAAAACGTTGTAAAGGAAGGAGGTCAACTATTGAAACGTAACATAATGAAAGGCAACGTCAGACAAGAAAAACGTGAGACCATGAAACAGTTCGACAATCCCCTCACGGCTAATATGTCGTCCCTTTCAGCTCCTCCCGCAGAACAAACCCTTTTGAATTACAAAGGATTGACATTTCTAATCTATAGGCGACCAAAGAGAAAAGAACAGCCACCTTTAGTAACTCTCTGCAAACGCAAATTTTCCACGCAGAACTCTTTTTGAACAGGGATCTGACCCGTTCCTTATTCTTCTGGCCATCGCCTAGGCCAACAAGATTGTTTCACACGACCCTGAATTCGATGATTGTCCGAGAGAAGCTGAGGGAAGGATATTGTCCAACTCAATCCGTACGTCCGAGGTCGAATTGGTCGAAACTTCGCCTTCCGAAAGGTGCGGAAGTAGTAAATCGGATATGATTTGCTCAGATGGAGAGACCTGAGTGAGGGAGAGGGGACCGGAAACACAGCTCGAAGATTGGAGCTCAAAGAAAGGCGAATGCAGTTTCTAGTTCGCGGAAGGGCAAGAGATTAATGCGAGGAGAGGTATCTATCAGTTTAATTAGACTTTGCCAGTGCTAAAAGGTTTTATATGGACCCAAGGAAGAACTCACCTCCATATTCAGATCCTATTGGAAAAAAATGTTGTCGTGAGATTTGAAATTTGAATTGAATGCTGTAACAACATATAACTTGCCCTTTTAGCTAGTGTATCTTTCCCGCACTGAACTTGCCGCCTTGATCGACGATGGGAAGAGTTCATGTTGCGGCACGGAATGGTGGACTTCATCCGGGAACATTTCGGGAAATGAACCGGATCTGGGACATGATAAAGAAAAGGAGAGGCGAGATGAAGGCAGATCTCTGCCAGAGAAATGAGGCGCACGTATGAGGACAATCTATCTGCTACCATGTTCTTGAGTGAAACCGAGTTTACTTATACATTACTTGGTGTGGACTCGGGATATTTGTTTTTGGTCGGAACACAAGAATACATACACCCTTTTAATAAAAAATATTTTTAAGGCTCAGAGCATCGTCCATAAGTGAGGGAGGTGTTTGTTGCGCAAAGGTCGAAGCGCAGGGTGCAGAGCCGTGGGAGAGTGCCACGTGACTGCCTGGCGGCGAGGGTGCTGGTGGCCAACATTTTTCACTACAGTTCTTTGTTACGATGTAGAGCCGTTCAAATAATTAACACTGGGTGATGGGTGTCGAGGATCTGCAGACGAGGCTACAAGTGATCCTGTCACAAAACCCTAGAAATAGGTATGAAAGAGGACATGGTGCTCGGAAACGAATCTACGCTGGTGATCGTAACGTCGTGAAAAAGTGCTTATCTTATTCATCAAGCAAGTGGCTCGGTTGCGTCGTTTACGTGGTGTTCAACTTCTAGCTTTCTCTACTTCAGGTCATAGTAACCTGCAATATTAATCACCCCATCCTTTCTAGGTCTTCAGATCCGGGCCTAGCTACTTAGCAGACTCAGCTTTAGCATGGAGCTAACATGCACCGTACACACAAATGCCACGAATGGTGTGAAGATTTATATTCGCGTGTCTGAAGAGAGTCTTAGGTTTTCAACGAGGAGTAGACCGGTTGTGTATCTTTACCTCTCCCCTTCTCTCAGCCAACTCTCCACACACACTACTTGTGCCGCCTAAAATCTGCCAACCTGTACATACTGCCAACCCCGGAAATGTAAAATCGGCTTTTCTTTCTTTCTTCGAATACGGCTAACGACCCAGTCAGATGGGGAAACTGCAGTTTTGGACTGCAGGTGATGATCGTTAGGAGATGGGAATACGGCTCGGGGGTGTATACAAACTTGGGAAAAACAGCCAGAACGGATACTGTAAGACTCTGACCATTCTTCGAAGAATTCATTGAGTGTGGCCCTTCCGCAATACAGAAACGAGTAGGGTTACGTAGTTATGATAATGTGGGTTTGATCCAACTTTGGGATCAATTAAATACGATGGTATCATAGAATAGACTAATCAGGAAATAAGCAAAAACACATGTACGAAATCATTTATGAAACTAGTATTAGTAAGTAACAAAAGTGGCAATGGAGGAGCGAGTAGATAAGGATCATAAGGGGGAAAAATAAATAAGGGGAAATCTCTTCCACGAAAATCAAGCATACGCATAAGCCGCTTGAGCAAACGCAAGCACGTTGTTAATTTCATTCACGAGTTTCTGGGCTTCGTCCTTGTGTTGGTTCTATCCGTTCGGTCAGTTCATGAGCGAAAACAAAGAAAATATGAAAAAAATCCATGCGATGCGAAAAAAAAGAAAACACTCACAGGTGCCTTTGCGAGCCATACATTCTCCAGCGCTAAGGAGGAGGAATGAAGGTTATCGAGATCCTTCTTGATAACAGGAGAAACCCCTCCGAGGGCGTCAAATACAGGTTTCTTGGCGACGATATCCTTCATTGCTTTGGTCTCTTCTCCGATGATGGTTTGAACGGAGGAGAGTAACGTCTGGAAAGTGTCATTGGAGAATGGTGCGGGGCAAGGCTTGAAACAAAAAAAGACTGTCAGCCTGAGAGAAAAAAACGGAGAAGAGGGTGCATGATTTTACCTTCATGTCATTCGCCGTCGCCTCGATAGCCTTTGCGAGTCCTTGAAACTCGTTGTGAACGTGCTGTGAAAATGAAGGCAAGTGGCCGTGATAAGTTCAGCTTCCAGCAGTCGAAAACGCAAGAAAAAAAAAGCACTTACCGCGGTGACCTGTTTTCCCTGACTGTGATAATTCACCTGCTGAACTTGATCGTCCAACGCGAGAGTTTGAGTAGAGATTCGCTTGACGTCGTCAGCGATCTTGTCAAATGAACATTTGGTATCTTGGTCTGCTAGGGTGTAAGACGCGACGGTGAAGACAGCGAGCACGATGAGAGTGAATCGAGTCATTGGTTTCGTATTTGTTTGGGTTTCTTGCTTATGTTGCGGGGTTTTCTGAGAATCGACAAGTCCTGGCTTGAGCGTTTTGAGGTTTTATACTTTTCAAGGGAACTCGGGCTGTGCAAGAAGCTGAGGGTGTGAAAGTCGGTGGGTTGTGTCATCCTGATTCCCGGAAGGTGTAGAGATACTGTGGACCGGTTATGATTATACCGCCTCCACAGCCAAGGCGAGATGTGATCGTAGCATCTCAAGCCGGAAAACAACAACAGTCAATGACGAACGAGAGAGGAAATGTAACTCACGGTCCCTCGATGCCTAAGGCCGAATACACAAGACAGGGCTTTTAATTACCACTGCAGTATACTAGACACGTAAGGCGGGGAGAGAAAGAGTTGAAACCG
>MU128134.1:0-18222 GCA_014904975.1 Marasmius fiardii PR-910
TGTGAACAAAGATTGGCCCAGCAGTCCAGATCAAGTTAGATGCCACTCATGAGTCGCTTCTGACCGTGAAGATTATTTACATTAGGAAATCGGCCGCTCGATGTGATGTACGTAATGAATGAAGACATAAAAATGCCCAACTTAGTGGGAGTTCCCTCCATACCTTCAATGATGTATGTAGGTATGTCAAGTATGGTACTTCGATGGATGGGTTAAACATCTCCACACGTCGGCCGATGTGCTGATGTATATGGCCCAAGTTCAGACTATGCCGGGTAGGTTAAATATTTTCAGTCTAGAGAAGTTTTTCTAGTAACTAATATCATTCGGGCTCGGTATATGAGTTGGCGTGCATTTGATTTGAATGACTCGCTCAACAAGAGTGACTTTGCTTGTTGGTTGCGTGGATGTGCCAATTGTTCATGATGACCGAAGATTCTACATTTGAACAGATGGCACGTTCATTATAGTCTGCTTCTTGAACAAGGCCCTTGAATGAACATTGTAGGCAACAGTAATGAATCTTTGAGCTGCAGGCTATTTTGAAGGCCCACCACGGTATGTCTCATTCTTCAATCGGTTGCTACGGCTGATACGTTGTTTCTGAAATAGAAGGGCCCTCTTCGCCACCCGACCTCAGTCTCATTATCGCCAATTGCCAGGTTGAATCTCTTTCATCTTTTGATAGAAAGTATTGTCTTGGAACTAGAGCCCATGGAGCCTATCAGATTGCCGAGCGGTCGAGTGCGAAACCCCGGAAGGGAAAGATCTTCGACAGGAGCTGGTGAATTCCACACATACCACTGCACTCCATACCCTCAATTGATTTTTAATCTTGACACAAGACCATTTGTTGAATACCAGTGCCTGATGATTGACCCTGACAATGTGTCAGAAAGAATTAATGTTGGTAGCATATGGAAGTCGATACTTGCGCAAGGACAAGGGCAATCTGAACTTCATCCAATTGTGCAAAACTGAGAGATTGATAGTTTGAATTGACATGTGTAGAGATGTTCAGGGGTCATGATTGCACGGAAAATACTTTATGGGTCTGTGGAATTTCGTATCTTTTCAATAGCACACCCAGTCGTGTAGTATACAATCCTAAACTTCACCCTGTAGTCACCTCGACGCTCGGTCTCGAAAGCATTTAGTTTTCGTTCTATCGTTCATCCTTTTTTGATTTTGTTGAGGTATTTGAAGTTTGCCTATCCATCGGCAAAACAGTAGAATCCTGGGTATATGGATTGCCATGATATGGAAGGACGGAGGAGGGAATGCATGGAAGCTCTTGTCAGCGTGAAATATTCGATGCATGTCGCGCGTGAGATACAGAATGTCGGATAGAAAGATAACTTATTTCTTGAGACTTTGGAACAGCATATGGTATTCGGTGCCGCCCGGACTCTTTGACGTGCGTCAGGTGCGGAAATCGCAAGGCCCCTCCCTTCTTCCATACTTCATCCCTTCTTCTTGTCATCATCCGAGTGCAAACTACTGTTATTAGTTTTCTTAGTAGCTTGGATAAATAAATAAGTTCAAGGTGCGCCATTAATCAGTTTTACCCTTCTCTATTCACTACAGAGTAACTCAGGGTACTTACCTCAAGAGTCGAAGATTGAGAAATATCGTGGACACCAACACCAAATTCATTACATAGATTTAAATAATCAACTTAACAGGTGGCGCATGGATAACTGGCCTCGCCCATTGACACTAGGTGGCACATATTGTCGAATCAAATCAATTTCTATTCAACGATGATTGCGGAAACTTGAACTTCAAGCGGGTGATCCAGAAAGCGTTGAAAGTTGTAAGACAGAGTCTTTCAAAGGAGGATAATAGGCCAGATGTCGTGCGCTTTTTTGGCCCTCCATGATGGTCAAGAACTGTAAAATTGTTTTTCCTATCATAACGGAAGTTTAACTTTCTGAGTACTACTGATGACGAACCGGTATGTTCTTTTAACGGACACCACGCCTGCCCAAGTCTCAACTTCATTTCTGTCCATGGCAGGAGGTCTCACCGCCTCAGAGTCAGGTTAATACGGTGTGACCGTCCCGCTCAAGAGTGGCGGTAACAGGGAAGCTCATTCGATCCGAACTCCTCAAACAGCCCATGGATATGGTTAGTTCGAAGATTTCGTACCTAATTTCAGTGAGTAAAAAAGGCCGAAAGTCAGAGCCAGTAAGCAATGAGGTTCAATTGCGTGAGTGGTTGCTAACCATGCGTTAGCAGAGGAGAATTTTGAGGAGAGGGAACGATACGCCGAACCCAAACGTCATCATATCAGCTGGTCAAGTTGTGATTACCTGGATGCTGAAGTTAAGATGGTGGTGATGGACTTTGTTCAGGGTACCACACCCGAGAATCTTACCCCTGGAGCGACGAGAAGCTGAAGAAAATCCTTGATGCTTTGCATGAGGAAGGGATTCGCTTTCGGTGACCCGCGTTTCCCCAACATTATCATTGACGGATCAACAAATCCCCGCACCAAGATAGATAATTTACAATGTAAGATATATGACTCCGTCGGACATGTTACGTAGTTTATGTAGTTTCTCGTGCTTTGTCATGTCTACTGAAAGTCGAATAGATAAAAAAATAAACTGGGATCTCGCCTTCATTGCTCCTACTGATGTCCGCTCAACGAGACGGTGCGCTTCCCCTCACCCAAATCGCGTTCATCTGCATCGAAGGCAACGCAAGAGTAGCAGATGCAGATATTCACGTTCCTCTTCATTTCTTAACGACACTGGAACCTCGTTCTCGTCTCCAGGCGGATCGTGCAGACAGAAGCGACAGCAAATGTATTCCGTTGGAAAGTTTCAGAGGCCATCAACACTAAGAAGGATTCAGTAGTAGTCAACATATACGAATGGATCGCCAGAACCAACTCATCCATCTAAAACATGTGGCGCGTAATTAATCCCATCAGTAATTAGGTCTAACGTGACATGAGGGAACACCCCGGGGAAGTAGCAACACGCTTTTAACAAAGTGCGCGAGTAGCTTATGAACTGGAGAGCGGATTAATCAGTAAATTGTGGTTGAGTCGCGTTAGTACAGGTAGTAATACGGTGTGCCGTCGACAACGAAAAATGACTGCAAGCTAAACTTACAGATTACGGTGGCCTGCGGTAGTAGGGTGGGCAACGCATACCAGAATAACGTACATAACATACCTCTTCAGTGCAGTGGCGATAAGGTCTTTTCCGTATGTGAGTAGACTTAGGCGGATGGAGGCTTTCAGACTTGCGACAACCCCAACTTTCTTCCTCTCTCTCCTAAGAAAATCAGACCCCAAGGAGCATGCTTTGTCTTTTGCTCACGTTGTGCATGTTTCGACCACTCAACATCGTCGTACTTCCGACACACCGGAAGCTCCCTTGAGCACCCAGGTTGGCTTCGAGAAGAGGGGAAGATCAACCATGACTTTTGAGGCATCCAGAGTGAAATGCTTGAACTACGGGAGCAATTATTTAAGATTTGTAATGGAGATTGGAAAGTGCGAAGTAGGGAGCGGTGTCTTGAGTACCGCAATGCGATTTAATGAGCTAGGAGCCGGTCTGTTTTGGATGCTCCAGGTTTCTCAAAAACTGGAGTGCATTTTTCAAATAGACGTTGGTTAAGAAAGAGAATCAATCAAATCCGTGTGCAGACGTACCGTTAGCCCATCTAGTCCCGGCTCACAAATAAAACTCCTTTCTGTGTGCTTCCGACATACCGCTCTCCACAATTTCTTTCTTGAAAAAACGTCGAGTTTACTCCGAGGCATTCAGTGGCAGGCATACCCTGTGTTCCGAAGGGTTGGTTTCTGATTGGAAAGAATGAACATACAATATGATAGATCACTGTTTGGAATATCAGTGGCCATGACAGAAATTGCATGGGCGTTCGAAACGAAAGATGGCGGACTGGGATGAGTAATTACTTGTTTGGTCACTCCACGTGTTTGAAACAAATGTTTCTCAAGTCGGGATCGCTTAACTCCTGACGCCCATCATGATCGAAGCCTTCCCGTTGAAAGCGCAACAGAACTGTCTACTCGCAGCTCTTCTCTCCCTTTAAACGTTCACGAAGACATGAGGGCATCAACTTTACGACTAGCGAATAATGTAAGTCGCTATGCGCTCTCAAACTTCAACGATAATTCCTCAGCCTTAGAGTTCCGCTAATGTTTGGTTCTTCGTATACTGGCAGTGGGATTAGAAGCAACTCAAACCCAGGTCAGCGAGGGCTTAGCATGCATTGAACACACATCTCCTCGCTCAATTGCCTGCAGAGTACAAGGGCCAAGTAGTGCAACCGCAACTGTGGAGATGGGGGATGCAGATATTCATTGATCTCGGGATCACTGGTAGCATTTCTCAGTCTTCATACTGCTCTATTTTACGATTTTGAAGGTCTGTTTATCGACAAAACGCGTCAGCTACCCACCCCATCAACTCACTACTCCCTACTTGCGCCAATTATGACTCTTCTTCGCCATCGCTTCTCTCCGATTGTATGTGGTGAGCCAGGAATCATCTCTGAATCATCAAGCTCCCTATCCCTTGCATCAGAGGTCCTCTATACACCGACCATTGGAATAAACGCTTGGATAGATGCCTTCACTCTACCGAATCCGTATACATCCATCATCGCCAGTCACCAATGGTTCAGTCGAGACATGGGCAGCACGTTACATTGATCTTCACAGTTTGATTCGCCCTCTGCCAAACCCTTTTGGCCCGACTATCACCTATCTTGTTATGACCTACACGTCAACCATTCAACGACTATTCTCCATTTCTTTCTTTTCGTCTTTGTTGCCCCTGACCCACATCTGTCCAATACCGTGGTTATGCAATCGACTGAGGAAGAAGACAGGGATTTCCTTCCCTTGATACGGTGCTCCGTATTCCTCTAAATCCGTACACCTCGGCCTCACTCTTCATGAGGTATCCCTTTCCTCGAAGGTTTTAGTTCGTTCAAGTACTCTTCATCTTCCGAGGCTCAAGTGGGAGACCCCATGCTTCGAAACTCGAAACGCCTTCTTTTGTTACTCGAAACCACTCGGACGCCGGCACGTGCTACGGTCGTTTCAGCTCTTTTGCATGGATGGAGTGATGCCTTTGGGGTCTTATTTCGACGGAGGGCAATGGACGGACTGTCACCTCGTGGTTGGAGGCGTTCTGGATGGAAGGTTGAGAGAGTACAGGCGAAAGGAAGTTTCGTTGTCAGTCGGAAGGTACGTCCCAATCTGGGTTTGCCTCGTGATTCATGTTTGATTAATTCAGCCACAGGATCCTGCGACCAGCCGTCGAGGCAATATACCACATTCGGACTACGTTTCCTCAAGGTTTTCCAAGTCGCCGTATCGAGAGAAATACTACCTCAGTTTCTCCCACCAATTTACAACACTTTTATCATGACCGGATCAATACCGTCCCTAAATCTCCCCTTTGCTAGATGTATACCCCAATCCTCGTCGCCCAAGCATTTATGTCTTGCGTTCGAGCGCGCTTTGCATCCCCAACACTCCGCCGACTACCGACTGTGTCTACCTTGTCATTTAACTGTTCGGGCCCACCATGCCCGCCACCTCCATTTCAAGATCATCACTTCCCCTCTCAGTCCATTATATGCGTCCTGTCGCGAACATTGGAGGTCTTCATCGTCGTTTACAATCATGATCTTTCATTCGAGATCGCTTCATGTTCCTTGAAATGTGTTTTTGATTAGTCGAAGTTTTACGGATCCGAAGTCCGAGGTTGGAGGAAAGATATTTACGCCGTTGTTTATGGATCATCTAGGAACGACGTTTACGGTCACTGTTGAGTGAGGTGATTTTCGCTGGGCGGTTGAGAGATACAGAATGAAGGATTGGAGGCGATTCAATGCCGACGTCATGGAGGATTGCTGGGTAAAACGGACGTGAACGCCAACCTCCACCTTCATCGACTCTAATGCACCGACTCTTTTGACATTCAATCCAGAAGAAACATGTTCTTGCGACAGCTAGTTCCGTAAGTCAGTGTTGCTTCTTGCTCTGGTGACCCGCGCACTGAAACCTCTATAATCAAATCGTCCAGAACGGCATAGGCACAGGTTTTCCATGTACTGGAAATGAAAGAGAGCCTTGAGTAGGTTTTAATATCATATCGGCGCTGGCAGTCGAATACTCGTACGTCATTCGTTCGATTGGAAATGGAGCTTCGAAAGGCTGACTGCAACGCACCTATTCTGGGTATGTATTCAGAATGCTCCTGAAGGGATCTTTCTGCGATTCATCAAACGTTTTTTGTGGGAGGTTTCGGATTGTTTGGTTTCAGTTTCATGAACTCGGATGTCGGTCACGGTACGTCATTTGTTCGATTTTTTTTTCGACTATGGGCAGTTAGGTTGATTGATTTTCTACATGTGCGTCTTTGAGATGGTGCGCTTTGAACATTCTCGAACATTCAGCCCTACATGATTCTCTGTATCGCGCAATTTTTTCATTAGTGTCCATCCGCTACAATCAGAATGAAAAGGGGAAGATCTCGCTCGATGGAACGTGGGGGGAAGGAGCATTCGTCATCTCGTACGGTAATACAACCACAACGGGACGTCTATCAGGCTGATGTACAGTAGATCTCGAGTACGACTGTTAATGCACTTTTTGTTTTCTAAATCAACACAGTTGGTATCTTAGTGCAGATATATACACGTTTCTTAAGATGTTTATCGGTGACCTGTAATCACGTAAGACAGAGATTATGATTGTAAACGGATTTAGGAAATGGCTGACGGATTGATATGTCAAGAAAAGTAAGCGTGCGGCTCTCAGTGTATCCTGGGATGTTAAAACACAATCCAACGTCTTCAACCTCCCGTTAACCCAGCAGACCGAACATTCTCCACGTGAGGAAAATCACGACGCACTAGATGTTGAAGCTGGCGTCAGGGGACAGATGATGATATCGATGGGAGTAAAATTCACCAGAGTCGTCAACAAAAAAACACCGCGTAGAGTAGGCATATAGTCATCCTGATTTTGTAGGGGTGGTTTCAACTGCTGAAGTGGCGAGATGAACGTAGGAAAAACAGCATATGTAGGTTACGTGCCTTCCTCATTTCATTTTGCTCCTCGATGTGAAGTGATGGTCGCTTATACGGATGAAAAAGCTTTTTCGTGCGGGGTACAGGCCTTGCTACCAAGATTTTAGGCATGGTGGCGGCTTGAGTGTAAGTCGCACAAGCATAGCCTCATGGTGATTCATGGAACTTACAGGCACCGAACGTGGGTACTCAGATTTAATTTCCGCTACTGCTCCGCCATTCCATCGCATCCCTTCCCAAGCAAGCTTTTCCATAACTGAACTTGAACCAAAGGGCTTAAAATTGACGGTGATTTGGATAAACCGCTACTGTCTATCACCGTTAATCCTCATGGTCAACCATCGACCATCATCATATCGCATTCCATCTGAAGAGAACATCGAAGACGCTTGTTTCACAGTCTTTCGGTATCTATGGAGACTTGAAAATCTAACACAAACATGATAGATCCCTGTACTATCACAGCCATTACAGAACTTTCTTTGGAACATGAGGAGAGAATCTTCGAAGGGTAACCGCCACACGCTTAGGTCTCATTTAAACAAGCGATAAAAATACACTATAGGCAACATCCCGGATAGCGAAAGTCTAATAGTGACGGTAAGCGGTACTCGATACCCATTGGGGTTACATCCCGGCCACGGCACAAACCCCCCGTGGGGTAGCGGCCCAATGTGGGCTTTTTCTCATATCTTCGGTGCACCGGTTCTTGTCCTCTGCGTCAAAGATAGCGGACTAGAACAACGGGCGAGGGGGTTATGATAGATTTGACCCGTTCGCCAACGGAGAACTGCCCCCCAGTCGGTCTATGGTCGCTGTGACGGAGCCAACCCATGAACATCATTAGCGACACCTGTTCCGACCGTCAAACTTGGGAACCTAATAGCTCGAGCTACCCTCACCGAACGAGGGGGAAATGAGAATGGCAAAGCGATTCGGGAAAGCTGGAGGACTGTTGATAGATGAACAGCTTGCCTACGTGGGGGGTTGCTTTAAGAGCTGGATGGAGCAGTTTTAGAGAGAGAAAAATAGAGGAGGATCGGTATTACTCACAATTAAAACCTTTCTTCACCATGCCAGTGACCTAAATCGTATACCTTGGTCCAACTCCCTTCGACGTCGACATATCTGACAAGTGCAATCAGCATGGCCAATGCACTCTGAAAGATTGGTGTTCGAGTTATTCATCGATGAGGAATTCAGGTTAGGCGGAGAGCCGTTAAGACGTTCAAAGGCATGGGCGAGCACGACCTTGCCGTCCTCGTCTCTATCGGAATAATCAGCGACGATCGATGAAACGACTTGGAGAGAGGAGAATAATTCACTTGGCTCCCGTTTCCCCCCATTACTACAACACCCGCAACTACTTGTTCTGATTTACCTCGGTTGACCCCAGAATGTACGGTCTGAGCCAGATTCCCAATAATTCTACGTATCCGACAGAAACTGCAGGAAAGTTTGGCGACGTGGGAGGAGGTTCGAATGTGGAGGGGCCTGGTGTAATTCGAGGGTGGATGAATGATTCATGGCGAAGAATGGTAGAAGGGGCTTACCTCGCTTAGTGACTAAAAGAATCGCAACATCGTGCCATCTGGATAAACATATCTCCCCGAGTAAACAGCTGAAATGAACGAAAAAAAAATGGAAGCGTTAGTCGGTCAAAACGGAAATACAGGATTGTAAGAAAAGGCATACATGCCCTGGCGTCGTGCTTGATGTGAAGTGATGCTCGTTTTGAAAGAGACTTTTTGCGCTGTCTTCAAGCCTCGCTACCAATATGCATGGTGAGGGTTTTGGTGTAAGTCGTGGCATAGCCTCGTGGCGATTATGGAACAGGCACCGACCGTGGGTAACTTCAGCCACTCGAACCATCCCAATTTGAAGCGAAGGGTCGTGAGTTGAATAATTTGTCTAGGGAGGCCTGGCAAAGCAATACGGTGCCATTATAAGGATACTTGAATGAACTCAGACGTTCGCCTTCCACGATCATCGTCTCGTTCATTTTCACGCCTTTGGGTCAGTCCCGCTCACCTTTCACGACAGTAAGGCTGGTTTTCAAATTGGCGTACATTTTTGGAAACACGGGGATGAACAACGAGAGTAGAAGGAGTTAGGCCGATTAGATTATTTGAACAGGAAGCCTATTGACCGTCCGCCGCTAATAGGCCTTGTTAAAGAGACCTAAACGTCGAGCAAGACTAATAAATCAATCGATATGATAGAGGACTGCCTAGAATATAGCTACGATAGATACAATAGACACTCATACTGATACATTGTACAAAAAAACCGCAAAGGACCCAAGCAACTCTTGAATAAAAAACTATACGATCTCACGACTTCCCTGCACCGCTGCCCGAATAATCTTCACGCACTAATTATGATTATATCAGACCAGAAAGAGGACTCCAGATTCACTCACGTCGCTCGAGATATACTTCGTTCCAGGGCTCGAGCCCGTCGAAGGTGCAACAGCAGCATTATTGGACCTCAAAGCCGAGTCCGAAATCATTGCCGTCCCTTGCCAGATTCTTGGAACGAAAGCCTTCATACCCCGGTGAGAGAGGAGACTCAACCGAGCACACAGTCCGGTTGACACTTCTCGCAGCCTGAACTGGGTCTTCTCCGAAATCTTCGATAATGGTAGGTAACGTTCCTCAAAGGTATGTCACGGTCGAGTTTAGGTTTCAGCTTCGAAATCTCCTGAAGTCAGCTGCGAGTCCGATTCAGTTTCTACATGGGTTCGACCTTCACTGTGCCTGATTTGTGGAGACCTGCCGTTGGGGGCGCTCAAAGAAGGCGACATTCGGGATCGCTTATAAGGCCACTTTCGGATGTGGAGGAGAAATCGAACCATGAGAAGACCAGAAGAGCTGCCGAGTAGGTAAAAGTCGTCAGTATAGTGGTTTCAACTCGATTGTATTTTCTCTACTCACGTTAAGGTGAGCGCGTTTAAGAGGCCTTGAAAGAAGCCTGCCCATTGGGAAAAATTCAATTCACTGCATACAAACGAAATGAAGAAATTTGCTAGCCGGATCGCGATGCAGGGCGGTTAGAAAGTTGAATTGTAAACGCTCAGAAATGGAAAGAATATCACTCACAAAGTTAAGAATGACCGCCGCCATTGTGAACCACGATGCTGACTCGAAATTTGTAACGCGGTTTTGGCGACGCCGTTGAACCTTCAACTCACCAGAAGTAAAGAATTCTTACACGGATGGTCTCATTAGTCTCCGTAACAAACGAGAACCAGGGGGTTTCTCACCTTGTTCAAAACTAGACATACAAATGACTGCACATACCGTAAGAATTGTGGCAGAAAAATTCAAACAAAACGCACCGAGTAAGCTTCAGTCTGCTCAGCTTTACTGGGCATAGAATGGACGAACGATCGTCAGAGGGGTAGAGAAAGAAAAGAATGTTGAGGGAAGAATGGGATCTCGTTTGCGAACGGTAAGGCTTATTGGTGATCCTTCTTCTGCGCTTTGATTCTTGAAATAGCGTGTTTTTCACGGGGAACTCTGAGTTCATTTCTTTTTTCGTTGAATTGAGATTATTCACGATGCGCTCACGCCTGAATTGTCAAATCCTGTCCCACATGTATAGCTAGTTTGTCATTGGATTCGCCTTATTTTTCGGCCCTGTGTGAACCTGTTACCAGATGAATCCAAGGAATATGTAGGTCCTCCATGGGGAGCACTGCCGGCTGTCGGTTATTAGACCCTTGAAACTTCGGACATATGCACTAGAAGTCCTTCAGAAATCCTCAAAAAATCGTCAGCTTGTGTGCTTCACGATGTTTTGAAGGACGCTGAGACTCTCAAAGATTGTAGGGATCGGGATGGAGGCGGTTCGAACGAAAGGAGCGAAGTTCAAGCTTATGCAATCCAAGTCCACGGCGCTCTGACGCGCGCTTGATTGCTCTTAGTCTATAGATGGTGCTAAAATCACACGGTCCCTCCCCTTCTTTCGTACTCTCATCGTCTGTCTTTCTTCAAGCTCAAGCTAATGTTCGTAGCTGTCCCCGAAAAATGAAATGGCTCAAGCAGTTCTCTCCTTGCTTTAGCATCGCCACAGGCTAAGTCGAAAGATTATGATGTTGTGAAGGGGTAGAAAGACACGAGATACAATTAGATTGAGATTGAATCGACTCACCAGACGGCTCGGTGAAAAAGTGGCCTTTGCCAGTGACACTTGGTGAACATGAATTGCCGACACGAGTCGATTTTGCCCAAACGATAATTGCGGAACAATTAGGGTCCGGAAGAAAAATTGCACTTCACGGTGATTCAGAAAACACTGATTGTCAGAAGACGGAGCTTTGAGGGAGGACAATAGGCTGGATGCCGAGCGTTTCTTTGCCGTCTCTAATGGTCCGTAATTTTCTCTTTTTAGTCTATGGACAGGAAGTTAACCTTTCCGAGTACTACTGACAAGGAACCGGTAAGTCCTTTCAACGAACACTTAACAGTGACAATATGAACCACCTTTCCCCAAGAGGACCCCTCCGACTCGTGGTGATCTGGAAAGGAAAGTAGGAAATCACGTCTCAACTTCATTACGAGAGTCGCTCGCGAGGACTCATCGCCAGAAGAGGTCGAGGTTACTAGAAGTGAGTTTCAGACCCCTCGATCAAATTGAACGCCGCGACTTATCTCCACGAGAACGATACTCCAGATGATCTACCAAATTAGAGGCGTGAAGACGCCGATTTGGGTCCCAGAGTAATGTCGGCTTCACTCATTGCACCAAGAGGATTCACCGATCAAACATTGTTCCGCAGGATCACAGACATTACTGCTAGAGGTTATGGGTTAAACCCCTCATAGAGACGGCGCCGGCGAACGTAGCTCATTTCTCAAGTTCGTGTCTTCAAAGCTCCGTGTGACTGTTTGCTCAAGAGTGACGTTTACAAGGAAGCTCATCCGATATCAACTTCTCGGACAACCGATGTGTATGTCAGCCTCCCTTCTTTCGGAGGTTTTCTGCCTAATTTGATTCAACTCAGGGTGAGTGCCGCAGTAGCTGAAGTCATTGAGACGTTAAGTACAATTGCGCCGATTTATCAGTATACGAGCCATGCGTTCGGAGAGCGAAACAAGTTACCGACGACCAGAACTACAGTCTTTGGGACACATCCGTACCAATGGGTGAGAAACGTACCAACGGGAAAAATTACGAATGTACTGGAAGAGGTACACCCTAGGCCACTGGTGTAATCAACGGGGAGGGCTCTGCCTTTCGACTCTGCAACTTCGATAAGATACGACCTCCACCAGGAACGTTTCTGTCTCGTTCCGAATAAAAATTCCACGATAACGTGGAAAATGAACGTCTCGCTACATTCGTCGTGTCGATGCAAGTGTTTTCGAAAATCCCGTAACACGCCTCCATTCGGACGGGTTGAAGATTTCGCCAGCTTCGATGGTAATGCGGTATCGTTGTAGGAACGGAAGAGTGTACCTTCATATCTGTTATGAAACGTTACGAGAAAGATAAGGAGCACTACCCAGCAAAGAAATCAAATGGATAGGGTTGGAGCCTCGTTTACATACGGTAGTAGGCATAAGTAAGGTTGCACCTCTTGCTTCCGTGCTACGAGAAAATGCCTCCCTTATACAGACGCTACAGAGTTTAGGTTGATCCGATCTGATCGACCTTTTTTTTTTTCGATTCCTCAGAGTATTCAACTCATTCGGCAGGACGGAGAGTGTCATAGCACCCACAGTACCCGTCAAACTATGTACATAGGTTGCCAAGGTAAAAAAAGAATTGGAGGTGGGGTAAAAATCTTCCCGGAAAGTCCCACACGCTGAACTCAAATTTCTATTCCATCACTGTTACCGATTCAGAGGATGAGGCTTACACGCACACCTGACGTTCGACAAACAAAAAGAAGGATTCAAGCACACTGATAGACTTGAGCGCATCCATCAATCTTCATAACAGTCCCATCCACGATCGTGTCTACATCCCTCGGATTTGGGATCTACAATTTTCGACGTTATTTTCTTACACATGAAAAAAAAATAATCGAAAAGCGACGTGAGGTACTGACCGACTGGAACAACATCCGAAATACATCCCGGGACTGGTCAACTTCCCCTCGGAACCGTTCCAGCCTGAAATTTATCCCGCATTTGTAGCGTGCAAAATCGGGATCCGAGTCGAATTTTGGGGCGACGGAGCGTACTGTGTCGAAGCTGGGGTTGAAGCCTGTCGTGAACGTTCTTTGAAAGGCGGAGAAGACATCGATTGTGGAAGATGAGTCGTCGTTGGTTGTGGTAGTACAGTTCGGTATTGGGGGAGTTTCCTGGGGAAAGAAGCATTGACAAGGATATTGTGGTTGAGGGGAAATTAGGGACGGACCTTTGTGTCGTTTACTAGGTGGAGGAAGTTCTGTTCGATTGTGCTGATTTGGGATATGAACTCCTGTTTTGGTTTGAGTAGTAACATCAGAATAAGTAGTCGATGAGATATAGGCTGGAGGAATTACGGATAGAGAATGATTTGTTGGGAAGGAAGGGTCTTTGACGAGGAAGTTCAAGGCCGTCAAGTCATTTGTGATGACGTCGAATTCTCGTTTCAGCTCGGGAGGGGAGATTCCGAGCACGTTGGAAGGCAAGAAAATGAAAGACAGAGAGAAAAGCTTTGGGAGGATCATAATCGTAGGGTTAAGAGGGTCTGAGGGATTGATGCGAGAAACGTTAGCAGCTGGAGGACCGAAAGTACAATGGTCGAGGTTTTATAGAGCTCTAGAATCCACGCAGATCGAGGTTCCTCTTCACCTAAGACTAGTGTGGGCATCTTGTGGATCCAGCGAAGAAGTGGAAGCAATCGAGTGTGGTCAAAGGATAGGTACCTGGTACCTTGCGCCACTTACGACGTTTTAGACGCCGGCTTAGGGAGAGCATAAATAGCGATCGGGAGCGGAGAGCGAGGGAGAGAGTTCTTTAAAGTGCGCCCTGTCCCGTATCCATATTTATGGAGGACCGAAGAGGGTGATACTCGGAGTAGCACGGAGCATTGTCATTGGTGAACCTGATCCGTAAACCCTCGAGGCTGCTAAGAGCCTTGGAGGTTCTTGGCGGCGGTCTAAAGCAAAGAGAGGAAAATGGCCAATCAGTAGAGTATTGATCCGTCGAATGTATTATTCGACATGGGTCGTTTTGATTCGACACAGGGACAGCCGGCGCTGGCGTCCTTATTAATTGTCCGCTAGTCAGCGGGTTTCAAGCATCTTGATGTGGTGATGGAAGTGATTGGAGGCGTCAGAGTTTATATGGACTTGTGGTCGAGACTGTTAGGGTCTTGAGAGAACGAGGTTTCTCACGAAGAAGGGGAAAGAATCTGCCCGCTGTCGTGATTGGTGAATGATTATGGTGAGAGACCCACGTTGACAGCGGCAGATACTTTAGTATCATTCCCGTCGGTTGCCGTTTTCCTGAAGCGTTGCGCGGAAACCTGGGAAGAACAATAACCCCGTTCAACCGCGACGAATGGTGTTGTGAATAGGATCCTCGAGACGGCGATGACATGATTGGAGAACGTTGTACCCAATAAAAGCGACGATCGGTCTCCGGCCGCTAATTTTAGTAGCAAGTCATGACATGCCGCCGATGGCAGAGAGGTCTGGACCGAAACCCGTAGGAATGGTAACGAATCCGCTTTATCATCGCCTTCATCAATGGTCAGGGCCTCGCACATTTTCGTTAACCCTGCTGGCTCAGCTCTTTTTCTCTTTTTTACTTACACTACTACCCTCGTTATCACCTATTCTATCTTCTTTCCCTTCCTCCTCTCTCCTCCCTCTCTTTTGATACTCTTGACGCCGGTCGCCAACAAGAACGATGGACTTTATCGACACCCGTCGACCCAATAGCATAATACAAAAGAACCATCTAGCCGACCACCCTGATCTCCCCGCAAACGCTTACCAGGGAGCAGCTCTCCAAAGGAACAAAACAGAGCGCTCTCGTCTTCAAGGTCTTCAACGTAACCTTTCCGTGACTGAGAGGCAACAGAACCAACCGCGGGGAGGACCAGGGGAGGGAACTTTGTTGTACAAATGGCGATTATGGATGATTAATGAAGGAGGAAGGGTTCTATTCTTCGCAACGTTTATTTTCTTGCACCTCATCGCTGGCGGTTTGGGTTACCTTCATTACCAAGTCAAGGATAATCTCAACAATGCCCGTAAGACCTTTGGTGCCGGTTTCAGTAAGTTTTCGCGTTTTTCTGCTCGGTACTTCTGTCAACGGTTTCAACAGCAATCGCTCGTGCTTCGGCTGTTCTTTGCCATATCGACGTTATCTTCATTCTCCTTCCTGTCTGTCGAAACTTCATATCCGTCATGCGTCGAACTCCCCTCGGAACGGTCATCCCGTTTGACAAGAACATCACTTTTCACATGGCAACCGGTTGGTCTATCGTCATTTGGAGTCTCGTTCATACTCTCGCCCATATCGTCAACGTTATCAACTTGGCCATTCAGTCCGCCAGCACGCCAGGAGAGAGAGTAAAGAATTTCTTCCTACTTTGCGTAGAGGCAGGTCCCGCTGTCACTGGATGGATTATGTGGATTGCGTTGGGAACGATGGCCTGGTGAACGCGATTTTTGTTCCTCACGCGTTAGCACTCCTTACCTTCTTCTTAGGTACGCCCGAGAAACAAAGCGTCGTGCCAACTTTGAACGGTTCTGGTACACTCATCACCTTTTCATCGTCTTCTTCATCAACTGGCAACTTCACGGCATGTTCTGCATGATCAAACCCGACAGGCCCCCTTACTGCTCCTCCGACACTATTGGAGTCTTTTGGAGGTACTGGTTGGTTGGAGGCGTTATCTGGATCTCGGAGCGAGTGTTGAGAGAAGTACGGTCGAGACATAGGACGTACCTTCATAAAGTCATCCAGCATCCTTCCAAGGTAAGTATCTCAATCTCTCCCCTTTCTTTTCCGTTCACTTAACGTTCTCGCAAGGTCGTTGAACTACAAATCAAGAAGGAAAAAACGACAATCCGTGCCGGTCAATACATCTTCTTGAATTGCCCAGAGATATCCTACTTCCAGGTGAGCGTTTCTTCGACTCTCGTCCCTTTTTTTTTCTCGTTGACACTGAGTTTCGTCCTTCAGTGGCATCCGTTCACGCTCACCAGTGCTCCGGAAGAGGACTACATCTCTGTCCACATTCGTGTCGTTGGAGACTTTACGACGGCGCTCGCTAAGGCTGTCGGATGTGATTTCGACTCGAAGGATACGGGTAAGGGTGAGTAGTCGTGATCTACGCGATGTGCTTTGTATGAACGCTGACGTCCTCATTCCTCCCTTCGTACCCCACGAATCCACGAAACGAACGACAGGTGGAGGAGGAAAAGTCTTAGGTACTGACAGTAACCCACCTCTGAACCGTACCCTTCCACGTGTCATGGTCGACGGCCCATTCGGTTCCGCCTCCGAGGACTTTTTGAACTATGAAGTCGTACTTCTTGTTGGTGCTGGTATCGGTGTTACGCCCTTTGCTAGGTACGAACTTGACTTCTTTTGGTAGCTGTCTCACTGACTGTCTTCCCTCTATCGTTCCTTCATTCATTCTACGTCGTACTTTACCATCGTGACCTAACATCGATCACCAAACTCCCGTCATCCGTTCCTACCCTCAACTTCTAGTATCCTCAAATCCATCTGGTACCGACTAAACAACTTCAACCACTCCGGCCAAGCAACCCGACTATCCAAAGTCTACTTCACATGGGTCATCCGTGACTTTGGCTCTGCCGAATGGTTCCATTCCTTATTACACGCGATTGAAGAACAGGACACTCAGGGAAGGATCGAGATTAATATCTATTTGACGGCGAAGATTAAAGATGATGATATGAATAATATCATCGTTCAAGTGCGTTTTCTTTCTTCGTCGAACGGTGGTTTTTTTTTTTCTGATGATGATCGTGGTGGGGAAAAATAGGAAGTCGGAGCCGAGAAAGACTCGATCACGAACCTCCGTGCTCCTACCCATTATGGGAGGCCGAATTGGGATAGGGTGTTTCAGAGTATAGCGGATAAGCATCCTGATTCTGATTGTGGTGTGGTGAGTGGATGGATATAGGGTTTCTTGATGCTTGGTTCGTTTGCTGACTTTTTTGCGCGATACATAGTTCTTTTGTGGTCCAAAGGTGTTGTCAAGGACGCTTCATGCCATGTCGAACAAGTATTCGAAACCAAAGGGCGCGAGATTCTTTTATGGCAAGGAGAACTTTTGAGTGGGTTACCCGTCGTGGTCAAGCTTTCTTGATTTTTGGTTTCTGGGCTGGTATGCGGCTTATTGGACGGGGGTAGGTGGGAGAAATGGTAGTTTGAGGATGGTGACGAAGGACTTATAGCGAGTGGAAGGAAAGGAAAGGAACGATGGTCAACGATGGTTTTGCTGGTTTAAGAAACAATTACAAGTGAACCCTTGACGAGTTTTTTTGTGTTTGTTTTCGATCGAGCCCTTTTTTTGCTATATACTATCGCTTTCCGACCTTCCTGTATCTTTGCTCTTTGCGATAATACCTTTCACTGTCGCTGTTATGTCGGGTGCCTTTGACATACGGTTGAATGGGCGTTCCGTTTCGTTTCCGAGGATGTTTTGGTTATTATTTTTCGTTATTATGTCAACGAGCTGTATTTAAATAGAACGGATTTTTCTTGTATCAAGAACATACGGGTGAAACGAGAAATTGTTGAAGATACGTGAAGGTAAGTACAAAGGCAATGGTGAACCTCATTTTGAGTCCGTATGGGGTTTTGGAAGACGGTGAACTTCAACCGCTACATTTGACCGCAGCTTCGGATCATTTATTCACTTTGTTTATCCAGTATATGCATCGGACAGCACTTCGCAAACGCTAGTCTATGGATGGCGATGGCACATGTCCTCGCCACACTCGACATAACGAAAAAAAAGGATGTAAACGGAAATGATATCACACCAGAAGTGGCTTTCACGATGGGAATGATTTAGTTAGTTTCCAATTAACCTCTCAATAGTGTTTGTCCCGTGTTAACCTTCCGTGCATCGCTTTCTGCCAGACTCCCAGCCCCGTACGAATGTAGCATTCGTCCTCGATCTCCAGCTGCGGAACGTTTAGTG
>MU128138.1:0-17627 GCA_014904975.1 Marasmius fiardii PR-910
AGTCTCTTTTCCTTTCACTATGATACATGACATCATTCTTGTTTCATCCCTGGATCTTATCTTTTACCTTTATTCCACTGTGTTCTATCCTTTTCCATTATGTTCTATTAGTTTCTGTATGATACCAGTCACAACATCATAGGTCACATGCCAGGTAGTATATATAGGCCGACTCACCTAGTCCCCCATCTTGACCTCTTTGTCTTGGGACTAGTTATCGACTGTTGAGCCTCAGCTCCAGTCTCTGTGTGTTCACTACCAGCACTTCACCACAACCTGGAACTGCCATAACAGTGGTTTTGCAGTGTACAATATTACCAGAATACTATTAGACAATTGAGCTGATATCTGAAGGGATAGAACACTACAGAACTGTCTGTGGACTGTAGATGGAGGCAGATAGGAAATATGGAGTGATCGAAAAGTGATCAGACAGTGATTGATGTTTCAGGAAGCTCTAGAACACTGTCAACTCTATTCCATACTCTGGCCACAGTACCATTGACTCACTCAGACTGCATGAAGAGAATGAGTCAGGATGAGAAAATACTCCCAATACTACTTTGTGTGTAAAGCTATAATCCAGCAATTCAATTAGACTAGCACCCCACTCAATTTTGTATATTTGCAACAAAACTCACCCAGATTAAGAAGTTCTTCACCCCAATTCAGAGACAAGTAGTTATTGGACATTAAAACTCATTTCCAAATGATATATTTATTATTTTATTTCATTTTTAGTATATAAACCCCATATGAATGTTTGGAATCAGCAGTCAGTACTGCCCCCAAATAGCAGGAAATCTCTAGCTTAGACCTCTGTGGTATTTGTCCAGTGGAATCAACCCCAATTTATCAGATCTTAGAATTTGCCCCTCTGTTCAATTTGGAACACTCAGTTTGCCTAAAGTCCAGTTTGGGACAACTTGTTTGTGACCAGTTTGGGTCATCCAATTACCTGTCCAGGTTTAGGACTTAAAAGATTATTTGTATCTGTATCAACATTCTGTTCACTTTGCAAAGTTTGAACCTGACTTGCATTCTCAATTGTTGCAAGCTCTATTCAACTTTGCTACATCAGATTTTGGATATATCTAACAGATCTAATTGAGGTGTAACCTTCAACAAGCCTGACTCACCCTCACAATCTCATACTTCGAGTAGTGGTGTGGATTGATTTCTCATTAGAGTTTTCCTTCTATACATACTATAAACAAGTGCATTAACAGCATATGGTCCATACACCTGTGTAGAGACAATTATTTTGGGCCCAAAGATCCATTTTCCTCAGCCATTCAGCATGGGCAATCCTCACCTTACCCTCATACCTCTTCCATCCACCAATACTTCCAACATTTTCTTTATGTGCTGGCATTTCCCGACACATGCTGACTTTGAATGGGTCAATCCAGAAGATGAATCAGGATCATCTGCCGAATTAGGGCTTTTCAAACCCAATGTTCAAGCCAAACTTTTGTGGTACTGTCTCATGGCTAGATCAAGAGTTGTTGGCAATGGGTTATAAGGAGCTTCTGTGGAATGACAATGCGATGAAAAACTACACCAGTCAACTTCCCTGGCTCCATGGCACAACTAAAATGTGCTTGTACCTTCATTCAAGCACAGCAAACCTTTGCACTGGTCCAATGAATTTGCCTTGAGCATGCAGCTCATGCCCAATGGCTAGCTAACTATGCAAATCATCAGGAGTTTGCAATCAGAAGGTGTAGTGAGCCTGCTCATGTTATAGATGCCCTTGTTGCCAACCTGGAGCCTGTGCAACATCTTTTTAGCTTAGGTACAGTCCCAGCTCAACTCTTCCTTTCTAACCTTGACAACCATTTCCAGGGATTCTGTTGTGGTTGGTGTGAGGTCTGAAGGAGAAAACGTCTCACTTGCAAGTTCAGATATGGACAGATGTTCCCAGCATGACAGAGGGTCTGGCTCTTCAAACAGGGGGATTTCAGCTCTGTTTTGAGGAAGCTGTTCCACCAAACCCTGTCATTTGGACAGGAACAATCCACCTTATGAATTTTGATTGATATGTCAAGATGTCGTCAGAACTTCAAAAGACAGTGATGGCCCATCTTTACAAAGAGGGGCCAAAACTACAAGCAGCATAGAAATCACACTCATCGAAGTAAACATACAGGTGCATTCAAGGCCACATACATGAAAGCCAGCCATCTTGAGTTTGATGTGCAACAGGGACTCTTGTCTATGATTCAGGATACAGACTTGCTACTATCAAAGCATTGGGACTCATCTGCACAATATGCGAAAGGAACCTCTACCTTGTACACTTTCTTCAACTCCTCTTTGCCCAATTTGCACTTCCTTCAATGCTCCTTAATCCATTATTCTGGGTCATTTGACTTTCCGCATTTCAGGAATTTCTCTTCTTGCAGGATGTAAATCTCACCCTTTTTGTCAGTTGGCAAAGATGGCTGTGCTTTCTGAGTGTTGTATTTGGTTTGGAGGGCATCTTGGAGAGTATTGTCCATGGTGTGAAGAATTGGCTGGGGATGAGGATGTGATAAGTAGCCAGTGCAGCCACACAAGCTTCCTCTTTAACTCTCACCATCACAACGACAATGCATGCATTTTTCTTCATCTATTTGGAGACTCTCCAGGTAGGTCCATCTTTAATGTACCTTCTCTTCCCCACTAACTGTTTTCTATTTGAAATTTAACATGTTAACTGCTTCAAAAATGCCAACCACAATCTTTGTGTCCACCACCCATTTTTTGGCCTTCCTTCAACCTCAACCGCCTCAAAACACTTCAAATGACACCAAGGATGCAAGACATGGGCTGTATTGATGGATAGTACAGCTTAATTGGGAGAAAGGGCAAGCAAAAGCACAGGAAGAGGGAATTGGAGATGGGAAGTAACTTTGCTCACGAGGTATGTTTTTATTTTGGTTTCTTGTTCTTGCTGGTCCATTATCGTATACTCTTATTCCATGTTTTAATCTTTTGTTAACAGTTATTATTAGAAGGCTACACCTTTCAGTTCCTCCCAAACCATAACAAACTTTTTGAATCTACCATCACCTTTGTGGCTGCCTGCAATCTCCTGAACAACCTCAAGATACATCAAAAAACTTGGAAAATGCAATTGCTCCAGTTCAATAGGGGATTGGAGGGCTCGAGAGCGAGAGAGAGCAAATGACAACACAGAATGAAAACAATTGCTGATGGAGAGTTCTGCCTTGTAAGTCTGTTCTCCTTTGATTTCATGATCTTTCTGCTTACCTGAGTTCACATGAAAGAGTTGAGTAGTGTTATCAGAGTTCGATATGTCAACTACTGCCCACCTTGCTCTTCTCTGTGACCTGATGACTCCTCGTGAAAGTCTTATGGCCATCACTCGACACAATATCAACCAAGCCAATACCAGTGTGCTCATGAGGTGTTCATTGGAGGAGACAGTTGGTATGTAACTTTGAACATCTTCAGAACCTTTTTTGTTGTCACTGGTGTCATTGTGAACATGAGTAGCCTCAAAATTTGAAGAGTATGAGCTCGTTGAGCAGTTAGACCAACAGGTTGTATGGGTTGTCGTGTTGTCAGCTCAGGGACTTGTGACTGTGAAATTTAAGTAATTTCTATGTATTCTACCAGTCATTGTGCTCACCTTCCTCTATCATCATGTAGTTGGATGTAGCATGGTCATAATTTTGTGGTTTGCCATCGTCCTGCAGCTGTTGGTCAACATAAGCAGTATCATCACAGCTCTCAATCATTCAACAGATCTATACTGCTCTCAATTATCCAACTTTGCTGTTATTTTAGTCATGGTCACAGGCATTGGGGAGGATGTTAACAATAGACTATCAACCAGGGAAGTATGCTGCTGGGGCATGAGATCTGAGGGAACTCACTGCAGTGGTAGTGAGCATTTAGGTGGTAACTATGGTAGTGGATCTCAAGGAGGAGGGGGGTCTACCCTTATCTGTGCTGTTCCAGATACTCATAGCAGGCAGAGTGAGGATGAACCTAAGTCAGTTACTATCCCCTACATTCAGGTATAGCACCTTTGTGCATATTGGGTCTGGACTGTCCTATACTGATTATGTGTGGGTCTGTGATAAACTATGGAAAGCTTGGGACCAAGCTCACTGAACACTTACTCTCCTACCTCCCTCAGTTTCATACTGCAGTCTCTGCTTGGTGGTTCTACCTCACCATTTGGTACCTCTTCTTACACACCATCACTGTTTCACACACTGGCAGAGGGGCAACCTTCTCTGATGTACTCACTCACATTGCCAGTGTCCAATCCAACCTCACCTATATATTCTCCTACAAGTCCCCAGTATTCCCCAACGTCACCATCATTCTTCCCCACAATATAGTCCACAATCACTTTCCTTCCATCTGACTTCTCCCTGTTGCTCCCCCACCAGTCTGGCATCCATGCAGTGTAAGTATTCCTCAGTCATTCAGAGTAATTTGTGGGCTGATACCCTCTTGTATAGACTCTCTAAGCAAGTGTTGCTTTAGTCTTTTCCTTATCATGTTACTAACATTGTCTCCCTTTCTCTTTCTAACACCATCTAGCATGTAAGTGTCCAACTTTTTACAGATGCTGACAATCCCTCACTCGACTCCCATGCAATGCCTCCATAATCTCCAAAGTATTCACCAACATCACCAATGGGCTCACCTTCATCACCAAAATACTGTGCATTGTTCTCAATGCATCTAACAATTATGCTGATTCTTGGCCAATCTGAAAGGATAAGCTGTTATGGGTGCTGTATTCTTTGTAGAGGGATTGTAGGGGACCTAAAAAACTTGCTCAAGATTCTTCAATGTTGAATTTGCAAAGGCATAGGACAGTAGAGAAAACCATCTTGCAACCTTCAGATGGAATCTGGGGACATGTATGAGTCCGATAAGCAGAATAAAAATCCAGTTTGAGTGGTACTCACAGTACTAGTATGGTGCCCAAATTCCCAAAATACTCTGCAAATATTTGTGAAATCAGCTTGCAGACAATTCTAAGAGTGCTTGTGAGTGTCACAAAGTCTGCTTTTCTCCAACACTCCTTTACCTCTGTAAAACACCACATGCCTGACAGCTCACATCTCCCATCATCATCATAATGCCCATCAACTCATACTTCCCATCATCAACAACTGTCACAGCCAAGTCCATCATGACTAGGTGACCCACTTCTATTCCTATCATCTATCTTCTCTAATTCTGACCCACTCATCGTTCCTCCCATTGCCCCACTTTGCTCTCCTTGATCCTAGTTCATCCCTACTTTAGATTGGACCCTTCTACAGAGTATATAAGCTAGATAGCATTCACCTGGTCCCTCATCTTGACCTCTTGTCATTGGGACCAGGTGAGCACCCTTGTATTTCTTGTATTTATAATATACTAACACTTGTTGTTGGGACCAGTGCTATTCCTGTCTCTGCCTAAGTTGAGCCATTGCTCCTAGCTGCATATACTGCCACTCTGCAACCTTAGCCACCACTTCATAATGGCAAGCTCAATAAACAGAGAGAGGACAGATTTGATGGATAAACTTGTGCAAGAAATTTGATGAACATGGATCATGAAGGAGAAAGTTGGCAACTCCTCCTCCTGCAGGATCCCCCATCAACTAAAATCTCCCTTTTCAGTTCTCCCCCAAGTGAGTGCCTTCATTGCCAAGGTTTACTCATCTTGCTTCTGCATTACTTACAACTCATCTGACTAGAAAGAACTTCTAGCCTTAACAGGGATAAAGGGGAGGTCTGGAATGATCTCAACTCAAACAGTGTAGGAACAGTATATGCAGATTTATTTATTTTTAAGACTCTATCAGTATATATGAACTGTGGCAGAATACATCAGCACCATGTCTGATACCATTCTCCAGGCACAGCAGAATCTCTCTTGACTGTCAACAGAACATATGGCACCAGTCAATACAGTCATGGAGGGTGTTTCTCCATCTCCTCTATCCCCATCCTTTCCCTGTGGAGTTGGTCCAACCTACTCCACACTGTCACATCCATGATTCTGCAGTCAATATCCACAGACAATGAGCAGTTATTATGTTGAGATTGTGACAATGATGGACCTCTCCACTTGAGCTCTACCAAATTTGCAAGTGCTTTATCATATTGAGACTCAAGGCCCTCAGTTAGGAATAGAACCAGGGTATAGTTCAGAATAATTGAAAAGGAAGTGGATAGGATACTGTGAATTAACTCCAAATAATCATTGGTGATTCCTTCCTGAATGCCAAATTTAAGTATCTCCAAACCCATCAGGAGGTCAAGTACAGCAGAGAACTCAACTGGGGGCATTTCAACTTGTCAGATGGTGAGCAATCTCAACAAGGTGGTGGGCGAAGGTGTCAATAGTGGAGAAGGTGAAGGCCTTGTGAAAAAATCCATGAGAGATGTTCAGATTGATCCCGTCAAAAATATAGTAAGCATTTCATAATATAAGGAGGGGCTAGTGAGAAATTGGCATATCGGGGATGGGTGTTTCATAACTCTAGGAATCCAGATATTGACTCTCGGTCAAATGAGAGCTGACAGTTCTGAAGGTTGGGGCACCATGATAATCCCCCACAGCAACCTGACACAATGGGATGGCATTGAGGCTTCACTGGTTGCAACAAAGATGATTGATTTGTCAATGTGGTAATTTAAGGGAAAGTACCCATTGACTTGGGTCACTTTGCCTGATATTGCCAGTTTTTGTAATGGAGGGGCAAACTTGAAGCAGTTGAGTACATTCTGCAAGTATGATGTTCAAAGGAGCAGGAAAGGATCCTTCACTATCTAAATCACACTCTCAGCTACCTGAAATTTGAAGCATGAGGGACTGGGCTTAATTTCCAGTGGAAGGACTTTATTTTTTGTTACATTTGAAATCATATTTGTTACATTACAAGTCTACATACAGTGTCTGCTCTTTATATTTTGTCACTTAAAGTTTTTTGGTGCACTATTTCCTAGTCCATCAACTACTTTTGTTCCTGGTTCAGAGATGAACATACAACTAGCATATCCTGATGGATTCCATAAGTTCCAGCAGATTGTGGATAGACTACAACATGAGAGATAAGATATGAAGGCTCAATAATACATGTATCACTGTATTCTGTATCTACAATTGCAGTGTTGAATCAAGGACACTGTGTAGATGGTGATTTTATATGTTCACTAGAGGGCAAGTTCTTGTGCAACTTGACCACCATGAAGATTCGAGTTACTCCTCCAAACGGAATCTGAAAAATTGCATTGATAACACCTGTGAGTTGAGTTTGGCAGTAAATTAATAGCTCCAAAACTAAATAATGCTATTTTTTATATATGAAGAGTGGATGCTATAAGGTGCACCATCATGATGAATGTGCTCCAACACAAAAGCAAATGCTGGCAAAATGTTTGAGTCATTAGGATGAGGAAAGTATGACCAATCACACCAATTGAGATTGGGTTCAGAGCTTTGCAAATAGCTCAATAATGATAGATATAGGTCTCTTTCAAGAAGTGAGCTATGAGCCTGTATCTGAGCTTCTTCAAAATCAGAAATGAGTCGCTCATGGCTGTTAACAGAAGATGGTGGAGTGGGAGTTAAGATTTTAAAGAGTTCGCCAAGCTTGGACTGATCTGGTTCCTGATTGTCTTGAATAACTGCCGGAAGCCAGCCCAATGTGCACATTTGATGAAGCATGGTATAGTGAAGATCATCTATTGCTCTGTTAGTTAGAATTTTTTTTTTGCAGTAGAGGGACTTACATATATAGCAGTTTGCATTGATTTGCTGAAACTTTCCATTCATTTGTTCTCCTAGGGCTTCACTGGGCAAAGATAATGGTCCCAGTATTTCAAAATCGAAGCATTATGCATTGCATAATGATGATTTGGCATAGAGTGAGCTGTTGGAAAAAGAATGGTATTGTATTCCCAATCTTGTGAATAATGAGATGTATATGCATCAGCCTCTTCATTGGAAGTAGAATATGCAGCCATAATGTTTGTAGAGGCAACAAGATGGTAGAAGTTGTCCAATAGAGACTCATTAACATCTGAGTCTGAATTTGGATTAGACCACAGCTCAGGTATAACAAGTGGGAGGATAACAGTAAACAGCAGAAGATAATCAGCTGCTTTGAGAGTTCCATGTGAAGGCTGGCCTAGATTAATGGGAGGTCTAGAGACATAGGATGGTAGTTCAATGTCTTGGATACAGGCATGAATAGCTTCAAGATGGTTCTTGTCAAAGGTAAAGCCAGATGTTGTTGATTCTGATGAGTCATTTTCATCTGTCATATATACATCTTCCTGCTCATTGCCACCTATGTGACTGTCCTGGAAAAGATCAACTATCCCAGCTGAATGAGCTGAACTAATATCACTAGTAGAGCCAGATTTCAAAGATTGACTCTGGGAAGCTATATAATCTCTAAGAGCTATGTCATGCTCTATATCACTTTTCTCTGATTATAGTTCTTTCTTTTCAGCCTCTAGCTCAGGATTCTCTCCTTTAAGAGCTGTCTCCCATGCAGCTTGAACCTTTCCCACTATATCAATCCCCCATAAAGTACGGATATAATACTATAGAATTCCCTCTAGCATATTGTGTAGAAAACCCAAAAGGACATTGTTGATAGGATTCCAAGTTGGAAGATTATAGAGTGGTGACCATGTGACACCTGTTTGGGTTGCTAATCTCTTTCGTGCAGTAATTGTTGAAACATTGTGCCAAGCTCTAGCTTGGTTCTAAACTATATCAGGGTTTCGTAATGTCCAGCTGGAGGAATCAAGTTCTCCTGCATTCTTCTTCAAGCAAAGACACCAGGTACAGAAATAACTGTCTCTGAAACCTAGAAAGCCAGAGAGTTTTGGTGTTGCATCCAAGTCTGCAATAAGTGGGTGTGACAGTATATGATATGAAGATGGAGGTGCAGGAAGTAGCTGCCTATAACAGGGAAATGACATAATGCTTGTCAGCTTTTTCTGGCTTTTTCTGGCTTTTCTACTGGCACACAACCCACAAGCCAGCTCCTGACTTCCATTGTAGCCATATTAGTACATTAACCTGGGGACCATAGTAGTGATAACATAATTAAAGGTATATACTTAGGTCAGCTTTTCGTGTAAGGGACATAGCTTGCAGCTTGTCGGCTTTTCAAAACTTTGAGTGGGGAAAAAAGCCAGAAAAAGCTGGACAAGCGGATTATGTTATTTTGCTGATGTAGAGCTGTAAGATTGCTTTACAGGCCTTGAACTTATGCTACAAACTTGAAAAACTAAGAATTCAATCTAGCTAGGAAATCAGTGCCAGACAACATGTGTTAATGGAAGCAAAAATGGGGGCAACTATACAAAGACTCTACTGAAAGTGGAATCTCTGTATCCATCTGGTCCCACCACACCCACTTCCCACAATGTCACTATCAAACAGAGGCCCCCACAGTCAATGGCCAAACAAAGGACCTGGACGGGGCTTGATTTGAATATAGCCTTGTTCACTAGCTGAAAAGAAGACTCAAGATTCTCAAGTGAACACAGTTCTTGAGGCTACAGAATATGAAAACAAGAATGTGCTGATATGAATTCTGAAGAAACCTAAAGAAACAGCAATGACCCAACTCAATACACAAACTTGATGTAAAAGGAACTGAAGAACATATGGTCAAGTGACTTTTGTAAGAAAAGTTGACATGAACATACCTTCAAATTGCTTGAGTAGTGGGTATTGTGCAGATGATGAGAAAAGTGGAAAGGCACAATAAAGGAACAATTAACGTCATGTGGAGCTTGAATTATTGACTAATCACATGTCAGTTTACATTGATAACTACAGCCCAGGGAAAATGGTCTGATTCTGCCCACTGACTGCCCCACTGACCGCTCACTGAACTGCCCCATGACTGCCAAGTGTCTGCCTCCCAGGCCGATTAATTTTTTTCTGCCCAGGGTTTTGCCTGCAGTGTAAGGCAGCAATGGCGGGTTACTGAAAGAGGAATGACCTGTTGAATACCTTTACTTACCATCTCGACGACTATCGTTCCCCTTGGCACCCTCCAGATTGGAGTAGTCATTCGTGTCTTCAGAGTCGCCATCTGAAACCCTTCCTCCTGAATGGCATCAGAGCTCGTATACCCTAAATAATCTACGCGTGAGTTGGAGATCTTGCTGAGGGGGGAGGGACTCGAAGCGTACTTATTTGGACATCGATGAGTCCGCCTTCATTATCAGGATTGTTACCACTCTCGTACCGGACGTCTCGGGTAGAACGACGAGTAGTACGGCGAGTTTAGCAGTAGTGCCATCGAATTGTGCGGTGTAAGTCACCCCAGTTTGGGACCCTGATACCTGCGCGACATTGAATCCCCGCGTGTCGACGTTTTTGCAATTATTGAACATTCCCGACATTCTGGGAGAGACGAAGTAGGGAGAGAGAGAGGAGGGCGAGAATCAGGTAATCACGAAATGAAAACTATATACCCTGCCTTTTGTATTCCTCCGTGACAGCTTTGTGAAAATAACTGTTTGTGAACTGCCGCATGACCCTCAAATCTTTTTCTCGGACCCACAGAGTATGTAGCGTGTGTGGCTGAGACGTACGGAACATTCGGAATTCAGCACCTATAGGGCCAGTTTCCAAGAGGTTTGATCTGATGAATCGCCATAAGAAGGATGCTGCCCATGATGAGCGCTGAGCCACGGTAAACTGATTGTCCTTGACGTTCTTATGTTCAAAACCCCCCTCCACGCTTAAAGGCCGCGGTTATCAGAAGATACTCGATCAAAATGTCACTGGCACAGGACGGTGGAGTCATAACACGGATTCCGGTTTGCAACTTCGACAACGAGTCAAGTATGAGGATATTTGCAAGTTGTAAACGATCATCTGCGGGATGATGGTGGTCCTCGGCGTTAGGAACCGCGTCCTCGGGGTTGCCATGCTATTCTGAGTGTCCTTCAGCTTCGCGTGTATAACTTGATAAATGAAGAACAGAACTTTAATGGTTTGTGAACGGGTAACCTTATCATAAACTGCAATACCCCAGTAGCGACCGTGATTCCCTTGTTGGAGTCGGAGGCACGTTCCCGGCTTCTCGCAGCTGGCAGACTTTGAAAGTTACGAGAAACGTTGATATGAGTAGAGCGCGTGAGATTAATTACATGGGTGGTCTGGAATCAGCAGAATGTCAACTGTTTTTTCCCTGATCGTGTCTTCCTTCATATTAGTTGATGTATTTGGGTTTTAGCAGGTTTTGACCAAATCCGATGTGATGCTACCTTCTCCGTTTTGATCGCCACGTTAGATCACGATAAATGAGCTACGTTGATTACGGAAAAGCTGTAAATTCTAATCTTCCCGGCGCTTCAGCGTTTTGAAAATATTAATAGGACCTCAAGGTACGTTGTCCCTACCGGCTTACGAGCGAACCTGTGTGTATCGGATATGTAAGATTCCTGATTGATTTAGCACAACCACCATCTTGCCGCCGCAATCGACCACATTAGGAACTTACCTTTTCGATGCTCGTGACGGATTCCAAGGAGGCGCAAGATAACGATGTAGATTGGATGGCAAAATTTGGAAAGAGTGGTCCACGCGAGGTTCAACGAGAAGCGTGTAATAGAAGCTTTGGGTTGAGATTACATCTCGAGACTAGCCTCAAACCCCAACCAGGCACTCGTCGTAAGGACTTAAGGAGAACATGAAATATTCACTACAATGCAGGAATAGTAATTAAATTGTGCCACCCTTTTTGCAAAGGGCTGTAAATAGAAGACAAGTCGCACTTGTTTCATAAGTACCGTAGATAGTAAGCTTGTGCCAGCCTTAACCCCACTCATTACATGTACCTCCTAAAAGGATTGGTCTGGGGAGTGCTATAGTAGCCTCTATCTGAAGATGAAGGAGGGCCGGGTGTCTGAGACTGGCCGTTATAGTTCCCGGAAAGGTAGACCTCATCGAAAGTTGCAGTATTACTGAAAGGATTTCTGTTCGGCAAAGATGGTATTGTCGGACAGGAGCGTTCCTGTTCTAGACTTGAATATAAGCCGGCAGTGCGGATGTTCTGACGACGAGTGTACGGAAGAGCGCCAGCATTGGATTGAGAGTATACGATGGCAGGGGTCGCTGGCGCCCACATCGGATATTCTCCAGATCTCGTAAAGCTTTGACCGCTATTGCCCGATGAACGCCTTTTTCTTCCCGTTGGATTCTTGGGGGGCCCTGGAGACAAAAGTTGAGTAATTGAGGCGGAAAGGTGATCGGTAGAACGCACAATGTGTTGAATTTCTGTCATCTCTGCGACGATCGTTCATATCCCTGCTGCCTGATGAACGCCATGATCTATCTGTTGCATTCTTAGAGGGTCCTGTGAGTATGGCAAATAGCTTGACAGGGCGTACTGAATGTTTCCCTTCCCCCATTTCTACGATGATCGCTCCCATCATCACTGCTGGGGTCATCCGAATCTTCAAAGTCATCATCTGAATCCTCTTCAACTGAATCTTCTTCATCTTCCTCTCCTAGGTAACATGTTGAGGACCTGAAAGCATCAAGGGAAGAGAGGCGAAGGCGTACTCGCTCGAGGGTTCCCCTAGGTACTTGTCTGGTCCCCGATATTTCTGGCCTTATACTGGTTGCCTGTGCGATGAACACTGGCATGAGGGCCTTGGTAGTGGGAGTTGTAGGTCACGCCAGTCTGCCGTCCGGTGACGTACGAGACATTGGATCCTCTGAGGTCGAGTTCCCTGCAGTTTTCGAACATTGACACTCGGAGACGACAAGGGGAGGGGGGGAAGAGGAGGGAGGGCAGGCTAGAGAACAAGGGAATAAGGACGCCTACCTACTTTAGGCCTTTTCATGGCACGTGGACGAAAACGTTGAAGCCACGTGATCCGGGCCTTCCCTTCTTCGGGAAGTTTCAGCATAACGCCCTCGGGATCTTCGTGTGTCCCGGCATCAGACCGTCTGATTCCCGCCGCAGGGTTTGCCTGCGATGTTGGATCCCGAGAAGTTCTTGAACATTCGTCTTCGGAGACGAACAACGGTAGGGGGGGAAAGCCAGAGTCAAAACAGGAAGAAGGTGACCACGACTGTCTGAGCCTTGCCATATAGTTATAGCTATCTGGTAAGCGCACACAGGTCCAGACCGGGAGGCGTCCAGCCCAGAAAAACGGCACTGCAGTTGTGAATTGATTCAAGGAGTCGAAGCAGTTCAGTGGCGTGGTCGTAAACTTGAACTGCGACTGATAATTGATAATCGATAACAGACCCCTCCCCATTTCTGACCCCAGCGGGATCCAGAAATTTCAAGGTGAATCTGAATGAACCACTCTTCAAGTGAAGACCTATTTGTTTGTACGTTTGAATAGGTGTGGGCAACGGCCTCGACTCGACATTGTCATGGGCGGTTGTTTTGAAAATAAGTAGTGAAAAATCGAAAACCCGGCCCACGGTTTTATCTATGCTTCCAACGCCGCAAACCGAAAATAGAAATAAACGTGTCGAACGTTGACGATGAATGACCAAAAAAGCGCCTTTCACGCGTTAGCCATACCGTCATATGCCAATTCTTGAACCACACCTTTGACAGTACTGACACCTACCCGTACCAGTACCAGAGGCTAACCACAGACAAGCAAGGAACTAGTTTCCAAGTCCGAATTTCAGAGGGATGAAACATTCGTAGCGTGAAGTGTGATTGATCAGGAAGAGCAGAGTATAGAGTAGGGTAGAACTGTAACACTCAGACTGTGTAAGTAGACGGGCAGGACACCTGATTACACCCTGTAGAACAAGATCTGAAAACATACTGTTAACGGCCCCATGATATGTAACCCGATAACCCAAAATGACAGGGAACCTGAAAAGCAAGAGAACACGAAATGGTAAGTGGTAACAGTCTCAACCGAAGCCCATAACACCGAACACCAATACTGAGCACATTCCCCTACTAGCCAGCATCCTCATCACCACCACCGTGACAATCAACTACGTATGGGGTTGCCCTCGGAACTTTAACAATCGTCGATAATCGCGATCTCCCGGTCCATTGCATCCGACTAGAACGGTCTGTGGGTGCCTATATTTCTGTCTGTCTCTCTGAGCGTTTTGGTACTGAAATTGGTTACTATGATTATCCCTTTCATTGCCTCCTGCTTCACGATATTCTCGAACGACTTCACCTAGCCCTTAGCGTTCGCGTCAGCCCACGCCATCCCGCCTACTCCTCCACCTCCACCTTCATGGCACCGACCGCCTCCAACAACACCACCACCCCCTCCCACACGAAAAGCAGCCGCCGAGAAGCATCAACTCTCAAGTGCACAACTTGACCCTCTTTCCAACATCCTCACCACCACCAAGGTTATTAATAGACGACCTCTTCGAAGGAACCGCAACGTTTGGGGTAACAACCGTCTCTGCCTCTGCCTCTTTCGGTATTGAAGTCGATATTGACGTCGTTGCTACCGGGCTCTCTTTCGCCTCCTCTGCCTTCACCACCACAACCCCCCCTTCCTTCACGGTCTCCTTCGCCTTCCCGACACCTCCCGGAACACCTCTCACATAAGGCTGGGCCAGCCAACAAGGCAACACTCTCACACCCGTCTTTGAATCAACCACCACCAACTCCTCCTCACTCCCATCCGTCAAAGAACCCGAACTCAAAGCCTCATCCCTAACTCTGTCCATCCTACTCTTCATCTCTCTACAAATCTCCACGTATTCCCAAAGCGGAGAACCTTCAAACTCATCTCCTCCTTCGGTATTTATCACAGAACCCCCACCCTCCCACCTCTTCGAATCGACTTTGACCTTCCCCAACCGTTCCCTCAGATCCGTCTCGACACCTAACGCAGGTCTCAGGATCTTGAAGAGGTGCCCTTTAATGGCGGAAATAGCCGTGCGGGTACGGAGAGAGTGAACAATAGAAAGATATTCGAGGGCTAGGTCTGCGTGGGGTGGGTGGTTGATGGGAGTTATGGGGGTACTTCGTAAGGAGGAATGGGTCGATTCTGGCAGAGAGGCAGCAGCGGTCGTCGTCGACACCCCTTCTACTGGTATCGTCGTTGTCGTTGACACCGACGCGGTCCCAATATCCGAGGACGACGTCGAAAGTCCATTAAACAGCGCAACGTTATACAGCTGCCCCTCAGCGCTCATAACACCGTCACATCCCGTCTCTTCGAGACACCTCTGTATGTCGGATTGGAAAAGGATGTTGCCGTTTGCGAAGACGGGAACTGAGACGGCGGATTTGACGGCTCGGATTTTGGACCAGTCTGCTAGGCCCTGTGTAAGTGTGAATTGGGTCGAGAGGATTGATAAGGAGGGGTAGATAGGTAGAAGTCGGGTGCGTAAGGTGCGTTGTGGGAGGTAGCGGAGAGAGGTAGGATGAAGGAATTAGAGAGTTCGTCGGCCTCCAAGAGCAATATGAAATGAGAGCAGATGGAATACATACCGCATTCTGACCTCTCTGCTCCCTCAACCGTCCATGACACGTCAAAATCTGTGCTCCTGCACGTTCGAGCATCTTGGCATATTCCACTGTCTTCTCTACAGTCGGAAAAACTCGGAATTTAGCTGTAACTGGTATCGAGAGGTTTTCATGCAGGATGTTGACTGTACAGCGCAGCGTAGCAGGGGGAAGTAAACGACCAAGGTAAGCAAAACGATAGAACGAAAGACATGAAGAAAACAGAACGTACTCAGCCGATAAACCAAATCCAAATCATCCATCAAAAACGCTCCATACTTCCCCTTCTTCGCTATATCCTGTGGACATCCCAAGTTGATATCTACGGCATCGCAATGCGGTTCGAGGTCTTTTGCCGCTTTGAGAAGTTTTTCTGGATCGTTTCCACAGAATTGGATGATGAGAGGTCGGTCGTGGGCAGGGTTTCCTTCTTCGTTGGAAGCGATGTCGAAGGATGCGGTTCGATAAGAAATGTGTTTTGGTTCTGCCCACATCTAAGCGGGAGAATTAGAATAAGAGCGCGAAGAGGGTCAAGATGGATAGACAGACTTTTGCATTGATCATTGGCGTATAGATGAGTTGCGCTCCGTATCTTCTACTCAATTTTCGCCATGCCTTCAAGAATGAAAATAAGATGTAGTTCTTAAGAATGAATGGGAATCCACACACCTACCAGTTCGCTCTGGTCAACCATCGGTGCAACGATATATTTTGGACTGCCTAGTAGTTGTCGGTAAAACTCGTAGCCGCCAAGTTTTGGTTTCTTTTGTTCTGGATTCGAAGTGGAAGCCATTCTCGGGATGAATGAGAAGAGAGAGCGAAATCGTGTGAAGGAGAACAGCGTTGCTAGATGGCCAGGGGGTTTTTGAGAGTCCTTTTTCCTCGAGACGCAGAAGGGGAGCTGATGGCGTTTAAAGAGAGGATTCTAGAGCTCTAGACTGCAGGCGTTGTTCTCGTTGATGTTGTCCGCGCTGTTCAACTTCCAGCACGAAAAAAACTTGGTTTGTACCTATTTTGTTTCGGAAGCGCGCTTCGGATTTAGTCCGTCAGACTCCGGGGCCTCAGGTGAATTCTCTCCTCAATCGCGGTAAATGAATTGACAGGACAGGCATATCTCACGGCACAAATGCGTTTTAAGCAACGTTATTGGATGACCAAAACATCCGGATATCTCCGCCTCGCGCTGAGTATTTTCTTCCCGCCGTGCCCCCTGCGCATCTCTCGCTGACTTCGTTTGTAGAACTGTAGGATTCTCCCTCAACCTCTCGTAGAAGTTATCGAAGCCATCGAATATCAACACGTCTCCCTCAACCGTCAGGCACGAATGGGGAATCAGGTACTGCGTCGCAAATCCTTTCACCGCCGGAGAGACTTGAGTTGTATAACTGTCACTCACTTAATTCCCTTGCACATAGTTATTCACACTGGCATCACCATCGATCGAGAACCCTGGTCCTCCAATGAAACTCATTTGTGGTAGTGGCGATATTAATGACAAGAGACAAAAGCTGTTGAGGTGCTGTGCAAACTGACACAAGGAACACATGTTCAACCCCATGGTCTGCAAGTTGCCTGTTATATTCTCAGGCTGGTCGTCTATTTTCAGAGTTTTTATGCCTCCAGCTCTCCTTGGAGGCAGGTCTGCCCAAGTATGAATTTGTAGGAGATGGCTTGTAGCAAATGTTGGTCCTTACATTGCAGCCCTCGACATTTCTCTTTTATCAAACCACACTTTTGCCTCTTCCCCCCCACATGTTTGTCTCATTGCTTTCATTGATCGCAAAATCTTTCCTCTCACCCTCATTGATTTGTAGGCTTCTTGACACAGCATTTTGCCAATTTCTTGTTTTACATCCAAAACATGTGCACTTGAATAGATGGATAATGGTAATTTCTCTGGTGTCACAAAGTGTGTACTACTCTCTCTATTTTTCTATGGTCTCTTTTCCTCTTACTATGATACATGATATCACTCCTGTTTCATCTCTTGATTTCATCCTCATTCCACTGCTTTCCATTACTTTCCGCTACATTCCATCAGTTTCCACATGATACCAGGTCACGACATCATAGGTCACATGCCAGATAGTATATATAGGATGACTTGTCACCTAGTCCCCCATCTTGACCTCTTTGTCTTGGGACTAGGTGC
>MU128140.1:0-17527 GCA_014904975.1 Marasmius fiardii PR-910
AAGTATATACGTGTGTATATACGATCGTGCATGAGGATATACGTATGTATATATGATCGCCAAGAAAACGATCATTCATCCTATTCATTTCATCAGGAAGAAGGGGGAAAGAAAGACTGAATGATGAAGACACTGCTGCCATTTCAAACGTTGGAGAAACGAGGGGTTCCGGAAGCCATCCAGGAGCCAGAACTCACTTATCACAGGGTGGAAGGGCGCCACCAGTTGATACCGCGTTTCCTGCGTACTTACGCCAGTTCACGCTATATCGCACCATCTCCTATGATCTTAGACTTCACGACGGTGGTTCACGTCCATATCAGACGATATCTTGATACCACCACAGTCCTTCGCAGTTTGTCACGCCAGTTTTTGAACAACTTGCTATTCCAGAATCGCGCTCACCTTCCCTCTAGCACCCTTTGTCTCGCTTCAACCTTACACACGATCTGTCGGACGAAACCTTAGGATTGATACATATATGCATAGGTCTAGACCCAATACTGAGAGAGTACATGCGAAGATTGAGTCCGGCTAATCGGATTCAAGTGGATGCCAGGGTAAGGTATAGTTCTTCTCAACCGTGTGAGGTAAATATTAATGTTCTTTCTGTATTCTGGCCGATGTTGTGCAGTAGCCGGAGTCCTTGGAAATGATATACATCTGGGGCACGAGATACGCAAGTTGACGCAAACTTATGTGGTAACAAAAGGATGCCACCCACGAATACCGAGATACTACATCGAAGGGCGGCGTACCGTTGCTCCAAACTGTTGGGATATAATGTCGGAATTTTGCTGGTAAGTACCGTTCTCTTGCATGTTTTCCTTGAGCTTCGCTTTGCCGTACCTTCTAGCCCCTAACGCCCACAATCAACTTCGTAACCATCCTTTGATCTCATCAGAGAACTCTGTTAAGGTTGACATCGCAGCTTTTGTGTTAGCCAACAAAGGAGCGGTGATCTACTTCAGGAGTCGGATACGTATCCCACACGATGGTTTCTAAGGACTGAAGGTGAAGCTCGAAAGCTGGAACCTTTTGAAAGAGGATCAATATCATTGTCGATTGGATCATTATATGCCGACGTTGAACGGAAGGATCGTCTTTAATCATGTTGATTTCTCGAGGTTCTGTTTCTCGTAGAAATCGAGGTCTTCAGAGTCACTACAGACAGGGTCACTACAGAGATTCGAGCTGCCAGGGAAGAACTTGCTCCCGGAGTAGAGTGCAACGACACTTGTGGCAACACCCTACATAAATTCGAAACAGGTCCCCACTACTCGCCCATCAAATGCCTGACATAGAATTGTGGAGTATCAGGCTCTTTCAATTCATCGGTAGTATGGTACAACTCTCTTCTCTAGGCCTGCTCCTTCCATCCCCGAGATGCCATAACGTTGACAATGAACGCTCCCACCGTCCCGGTGGCGTGCCTCTCTAATAAACGGCCATATTCATAAGGAGAGAAGTGGGCGACAGAGAAATGGGACTAGTAAAACACTCTGTGTCCAGCCAATGATCTGACAGACAATTGAGTACAGTGTACATGTTTCGCCTCTCTGCAAGCGTTCTGGAGACGAACGACATCGATGGGAGTGTATCCCACACCTCACGAATCAAAGCAGTGTATTTCTTGATATTTAAAGGATACCGCATGGGCAACGGACTTCCCTTCTCAGAGGACTGCGAACATCTGCGCAAGCGTCGAATGTCGGAGTTTTAAACCTTACTCGTGGTCGTCTTCTATTTCTGGACCACGACCATCGCTCTCACATTGCCCAAAAGCCTCAAACTAGCGGTGAGTGTCAATACCCTCAAGGCCACCTAGACTCTCTAAATCTAAACTCTGAGCAAGTACTAGATTTCGAGGATTTTCTGGCCAGAATCCATGCGGACCGTACCTGGTTACTCCACCTTTGAATGTTATTTCCTGACAAGCAGCCTTTACAATTCAAAAGATCTCGTAGAGATAGATTCACGTGCGAACCATGACAGACGCACCTTATAAAAGCGGGATCGACACTCATATCCTTGGGACGAGAGAACTTGAAGCTTGAATAACGGGCCACGGCTATGTCGGATTCACCACAGACTGCAGCCACCCTCCAGAAGATAGGCAATGATCTAGTTACAATAATAGTCGCTACGGTCACCCAGACTGTCTTAATCAGTGATTTTCCAAGTCGTTCATTTCAATTATGCCTTCTGACGATTGGTTTTACAGGCATATACTCCATGTTGGTGATTAAAACATCCTACATCTTACTGAAAATGTCAGAATTTCTCTTGACTTTACGCCGATGTGTCATTCTTACTGATGGAAATCTTTACAGTCGAAAACGCAATCGTCAGAAGAAAAACCCGGTCGTAATGCTATGTGTCGTCTTTCTCATGTACCTCATAGTCATTACCTTGTGGATAATCGACCTAGTGGATATCGTGGGTGAGATTAGGATTGCCTTTGTGAAGAATCCAGACGTCGACCTTGGCATAAGGTATGGGCAAGCGCGCGAATTTGTTCGACGTAGGATTGCAGCGATAGATGTGCTTTATGGGTACTTGGTGAGTTTATTCTATGCCTATGGCTGTAGTCAAATTTGTTGGAAACTGACTGAGAGCATTGGCAAGACATGCATTGGAGATGGTGTGATAATATGGCGGGCCTACGCTTTTTGGTCTACTTCGGACATTCGATACATAGTAATTGCACTGCCTGTCGCTTTGCTGTTGGCGTCAGTTGGTGAGTCCTAAATTCTATTTTGTATGGAATGTCACCTGCTCACAGAAAATTCGGTTTTCGTTACAGCGTGCGCAATGATGCTGACCTATTGCGTTGACCGTCTAGGTGGGGAAATTGTTCTGGGAGCCTTCGAGCATCCCCTGTTTTGCAGGAGGATACAAACGGTGTCGTATGCCGTTCCAGCAGTTACAACCGCGATTACTACGTTGCTGATTGCTATTAAAGTTTGGTAAGCTACACATTCCGGCTCGAGTGGATACCTCAACTTACAGAGTATATCTCTCTCGTTAAGGAGCCTTGTCAAATTTTGGAGGGCAAATGAAATTACTGACAATCCTCTGTCGAAAAAGTCGAGACTGCAGACTATTGTGGTTCTGCTGATAGAAACTGGGGTGGCTTATTTCTTGTTTTTCGTAAGTCCTGTGTTAGCTTGAATGAATATTCCTAGCTCAACGTACGTATCCTGAAATTCCAGCTCGCACAAGTCATTATAGTCGCTCCCGACGTCCATGCTGGCATCAGTGCTAAACCCGGTTTGGCTTTTGCAACAAATGTTTTTGCATATCAAACCAGCTCTATCGTGGTAAGACGGGACATCCTGAGTCTGGAATAGCTTGCTGAATCACCTGTGTCTAGGGTATGTACCCCACAATCATTATATGCCTTGTACACGTGAATCGCTCTTCGGTGGACACTACTCTAGTTTACACAGAAACGGGACATAATTCCAGAAACCCTGACTCACATAGAAGGGCACCGTTATCGTTGGGAAGCTTCCGGGCTGTCCCTCCAAGCTTCGTCATGTCTGCTGGGCGAGATGTGGAATCAAGAGGAGAGGCTGTAAACTTGCAGGTGTTTCGCAGTGTGCCATCTGAGGGTGATCATGGGGATTCCAAGCTGGGACAAAAACACCAGAAATTAGAGACTTAGAATCGAGGTTTCAGATTGCCCAGGCGATGGTCTTTTATTCTGGTTTTCACTGTACGATTACTTTCATCCCTTTCGTTGTACAAATAATGTCCTTCCGGTTCTTTTACTGAGCGTCCGCGTCACTGGGCGCTGATACAAGTACTTGCTTGAGTAAATAATGCGTGCGAAAGTTGCTGGACCGTATAAATAATGCTTAGCATATTGACATCAAGCATCTAGCGGCTCCCTTACGACCATCACCTTTGTACGATGTGGAACCCAGCACAATTTATAATCTCTCTCCTCGTTTCTACCAAGGTTGAGACTCCAATCGGTGTATGCGATGCCATCACAAAGATTGCACCGAAAGTGTTCATTTTGAACATGGTGAGTGTGGCAGACGTGCATCGTCGCGTTTTAGGCTGACGACACTGTATTTGATTATATTCCCTTGCAGTTCGATCGTGAAGCAGACGTCTGGTATAATATCCCCGAGTTCAATCTATTGAGTCGCAATATCTCGATTTCGGGATTTTCACCACGTTACCCTGATGCACATTGCACCGAAGATGGATCTGTTTGCCAGTTGATTACTGGCGAAGGGGAAATCAACGCAGCGATTACTATGTCTACACTCGTACATTCTTCCATTTTCGATCTCTCTCGAACGTATTTTCTCATTTCCGGTATTTCTGGGATCAATCCGAAGCGAGGAACAACTGGTACAGTGACCCTTGCTCGATTCGCTGTTCAAGTCGCATTGCAACATGAAATTGACTCGCGAGAGATTCCGTCTTGGTTTTCCACTGGTTATTTTCCTTTGGGAAGTCGTTCACCCGATCAGTTCCCAGCATCCGTATATGGGACCGAGGTGTTTGAGTTGAACAACGACTTGCGGCTATTAGCATACAAGCTCGCCCAGAATGTGGTATTGCATGATACACCAGCGGCGCAAGCCTATCGTATACAATATCCCATCGAGGATCCGGCTGCAAGGCCTCCTTCGGTGGCGTTGTGTGATACCGCGACGGCGGATGTTTTCTGGACCGGAAATATGCTCGCAGAAACTGTCGAGAACATCACCGCTCTGTTGACCGATGGCGAGGCGATGTATTGCACTTCACAACAGGAAGATAACGCGACTTTGGAAGCGCTGCTACGCGGTTCTCTGTCCGGTCGCGTCGATTTCTCGCGTATTATAATCATGAGGACCGGATCCAACTTCGATAGACCTTTTCCAGGTCGGAGCGTCGCAGAGCACTTTTTTTCAAACCAAGGAGGGTTTGAGATGGCGTTGAAGAACACGTACATTGCTGGAGTTAAGATCGTGCAAGGGATCTTAGAGGGCTGGGAAGAGGAGTTTTATGAGGGCGTGGAGGCGACAAATTATATTGGGGATATTCTGGGCTCGTTGGGTGGTCATTTGAAGGTAATGCATCGGAGAACCGCCGAGTCTGCATCATCACTCTTCGAGTAGATTCGAGTCATCCATCCGAGGTCCAATATGGTTTAGAACCACCCAAAGAATTCCCCCGGTCTAAACATTTCTTGTCACAATTCTATTACAACTGAGCCACCTCCTACACCGCCCTAACACCATTTCGCGTAGCCATTGCAAATGCGGTTCCGGTAATCACAGTACTGAATGGAGCGACAATGAACTGTTCCGGAACCAAGAAACATTTTTAGGGCGAAGTTTTGACGAGTTCTGGCCACACAACTTGGCTGACGACCTATACTCAGGTGTGCCATAGCGCTCCAGATGGACGGGCACCAATCCTTTCAGACGAAGGCTTCACCGAACCCTTATTGCAACCCGCGTTGATGAACGACACTTCATGAATTCCGTTTCGCGACAAGAATAAATACATGCACTATCTGGGAGAAGCTCAAATTAAATAGAATAGTACACTATCTGAGAAATCCCGAATCGAGAAAGAGTATCTACAGTGAAATAGCGCGACGTGCCCAAATGAGGTTGACTTACATCATCCACTTCAATGTTTTTCTTCCGGTATGCCATCATGATCCCCTTTGCGAGAACCGTTCGAGGATGACCCAATTCGGATCACTTGTACATTCAAGCGGCCTTCTGCTCCTCGCGACTCCAAATCTGTATTACTAGTATCGTGGCTTTGAACTGGATCAACGGCTCGGAAGCTGCCCAACGAAACGGGAGGGGCCGCTCCCCTACGATGTCCAGCGGTCCTTGAACTGTCTTCTGTTCCCGCAGAAAACATTGAGGTGTCCATTGCGGAGCGATTTGTATGAACGAGGCAGATAATAAACGTAGGGTACATTCCCTAGAAGCAAAGATTCATGTCGTTAAGACATTCAAGGATGTGTTTTCTTACCACGATAGAGCTTGTCTGTTCAGAAAAGACGTTCCCCGCAAAAGTCAAACTGGGGCTAGCGTCCAAAGGGCCTTTGATAGAGGGAGCGATCAGGATAACTTGAGCGAGCTGCATTCATTCAGATGTGTCCGAATCAGCCCGCCGATTGTCCCCACCAATAACAACACAGGACTTACGAAGAACAGGAAGTACGCCACCCCGGTTTCTATCAGCAAAATTACTATGGTCTCCAATCTCGACCTCTTCGATAAACGGGTTTTGGACATTCCGTTTGCTCTTGCGAAGCTGAGAAGAGCCCTGGATATCGGAATTTCATCATGGGTGATCAAAGCATTCGAAGGCTCAACCGTCAAAGTTAGCTTACCAAACTTTGATAACAATGAACAATGTCGCTATTGCAGTCGTGGCTGCCGGGAAGACATACGATGCCGTTTGTATTTTTCTGCAAAATACGGGGTGCTCGAAGGTTCCAAGAACGATTTCCCCTCCCAGACGCCCCACGCAATAGCTCAACATCGTTGCGCACGCTGTACAACAGCCCTTTATGAGTTCCAGGCGGAGGAAAAATTCAGATTGAAACTTACCGAGCGATCCCACCAGCAAGGCGATGGGCAAGACCATGATTATGTGCCGAATGTTCGAAGAGGCCCAGAACGCGTACACCCGCCATATTATGACAGCATCCCCAATGCAAGTCTTGTTTTGGGGTGAGTATGACAGTTTCCGGATCGCAAGCATGATAGACTCACCATATAGCCATAAAGTGGTCCTATTATTGCAATTCGATGTAAGCCAAAGTTGCTTTGCCACTCGTATTTGATGTCGAGCGGGACATCTGGATCTTTGACCAAAGTGATCCTCAGTTCACCCACGATATTCACCAGGTTGATGGTCCACGTTGTCAGAGCTATGACATACATGAAGAAGACGGCGGCCATCGTTATGAAGGGGGACTTTCTTCCCGGATTACGCCTATGACTGTAGAGCAAGTTTCGTCAATGATGGTGGCACAAGCCGTGAATAGAAAGATTACTGACATCCTCAGCAAGATTGAAAATGTTTTGATCACCAAGACAGAGTAGATGCCTGGAATTATTCAACATGTCAGAAACAAAATTGGAGATTAAATGAACAAGTGGGGGGAACTGACTGATCAGAACGGTGTGGGTGACTGTACAGACCACATTTGTTACCAAGTCATTGCCAATCTTCTGAAGGATGGCTGCTTGGTCCGACATGGCGATTGTTTCTTGCCGTAAGGTTCAGGATAGAACAGCGCCATATATACGTGGGGCTGTATCTATTTTTTTCGCAACCACGTAAAGTGAGCAGCAGCAGTGAGTCCTGCGAGTCTTATGAACGTCTATAGAAACGTTGCTTAGAATATGCCCGATGTTACCTAGAATAAACCAAAGGGAGAGAAAATTCTGCCTCATTGTGCGAGTAGTTGTTGAGATACCCCAAATAATCTGGCCAACAAGAGATCACAATCATTTTGAAGCGAATTTGGGAGCTCGTATTACTCACGGGACAATCTATCACTGAATTGAAGCTCCAATCTGTGATGGAATGGAACATCTTTTGAGAATTTCCATGCTCTATTTTCGCCGTATTTTCCACACGGTAGGGCTAGTCGGTCCTGATATATCGGAGGTACGTGTGCGAATGCCGTTCTGGAGAACTTTCCACACGGGTCATGGTCCTCGTAGGTGTAGCGCCTGCGTTTTCTAACCGTTTCGGGGGAGCTTCACGGCGACGGCGGGCATGCCTAAGCTCGGTGAGTGTTCAAACGTTCATTCTCACACTGATTGGGATTCAATGTTGATGGGCGGTCATCAGGGTGTTGTGCTTTGGTTTTTACTCGGTCGGTTTTGATGGTTACGAGAGGCGAGATTCCGTTCGAAACTCAATAAGGGTCTTGCCGCTCGGCTTGCATTGAATAGCCTTGCACCTACAATAAGCTGTAATCGTGAAACGAATCATTCCCCGTTGTGCAAACTAGAGAAAGTAAGGCGACTAAACGATAGCTTCAGGTTGAAGCCAGATTGTACACTATTGAGGTGCATAACCCCGTCGTAAAGGTTCAGCAATTCTTTTCAATCCGACTTGTTCGGTCTAGTTTTAACGGAACTAACGAAGGATAAAGCCTACTGCCGAGTGTCTCGTGGGACTTTAACGCCAGTAGAAACCAATGGCCTCAGGTCGTATCTCGTCTCAGCTTGCCCGTTCTTCCTCTGACCACTACTGGACTCTGGAATCGTCTCGAAAACCACTCTACACTCAAGGACAAAGATCTAATCAGGGAGCTTCGCCATATATCCTGGTTCTGCTGGCTGAATCAGGCATGATTCGACGGCCAGATATGGACTACACCGAATCTTCCTCGGTTTGAACCACTTCAGGTGGCACGTCGGGCACAACAATCAAACCTTCTTGGACGTATGTCTGGGCCCCAGTCAACAGCCCGGAAGAGGCCCCACGAGCAAGGCACTTTCCTCAAACCGTAGCGTTGGCAGCAAGTCTTCTAGTGCCCACAATCAAAGATTCCAAGTGCAATAATAGACCATATTTGCAACGCGTTTCTTTCAGTTCTTGAGTCAACTTTCGGACTTTTCCGTCCCACCAAGATATCACGGAGGATTCCGAAAATCGTCAATCCGGTGGTTGCAATCTGGATTTCTAACCAAAGGGATCCCCGAGGGTAGAATGCTCAGCGCTCAGCCCTTTACTCCTTGAAGCTTGAACCTCAGGCTCCGCCGTAGTTGTGCACCAAGTTGGGCGCTGAGCGCCGAGCAATGACTCTAGAAACAAAATCACGAAATAAGAATAGACGATGATTCAACAATCTCCTGTCGTCCCAACTGGAGCATCTTTTCCCTCCTTCCTCGAACTTTAATTATGGACGTGATCCTATGAGAAACAAGATATGGTCCTGACCAGAGGTGATGGTGCCTCTGGTCGAAATTCGAAGATTCACCTTCCTTTTCCTTTCGAGAGCGTTCTCCGTCCCCCTTCTCCGAGTTTCTCCTCTACCCTCCAACAATCCATCCGAAATAGGTGTCGTCGTCCAAGGCAGAAATATTATGAATGCAAAGCGGAACCCTCTTCTCATCCTGCTCGATCACGATGTATCACTAGAATGTGATTCCAGGAGGATCATTCGGGCGTCCGATTGTTGATTTGCCACCAATGATTGCCAGAGACCCGCTCTTTGGCATCGCTTTTCCAAGTTCTTGAAATATCGTCCCATCGCGGACCTTTGTTCAAATGACAGACGGACGGACTTCGCAGCCCTGAAACACTGAGTGAAACGACTCGGGGCTTTTTTCGCTCCAACGATCAATTCAAAGATCTTTTTTTGGGAGTGTTGGAGATACCAACTCTTGAGAAGAGACCTTCCGATTGGGCTCGATTGTCATGATAGATAGAGACTTGTGACTACAACAGCGAGGGCAGGAACTCGCGGAACGTTGGGAAATTCGAAAAGTGGTATCATACAATGCCAGCAGTGATGTTCTTTTCACTGATAGCGCGGAGGTCAGTCGGATACGCTAGGCTCCTAAGTGCCGGATTCTTGGGTTCCCTTGTATGTCAAATCAATGATTCTCCATCGCCCCACGACTAACGCAGTCCTTGGTGAACAATGATTTTAGACCCGGCTCGGGTGGGTGTAACAGAAGCCGGTGGCGAAGGGAGAAGATGGGCGAAAATTTCCAGCAAGTCTCTGGATGCGAAGGGTAGCCTAAGTAGCTGTGGATCAACTCAAAAGCAGGCTACGAGCTTTCTCGGGTGGAGGTTGGGAGACGCAATGCGTAATATATATAAAGTACCGTACTCTGATGTTTGGCATACAAGAAATACCACAAAACCCAAAAGACATACAAACCCAAACTATAGAGTACATTCCAAGATGTCAACATATCCTCTGGCTGATGAGAAATTAGAACAGAAAGCCTTGACTTTGTTATCAGACCTTTCGCTTCCTGAACATAACCTTCGCAGATTGATTAGGTAGCATATTACCACCATACACCAAAGGTGTAGGATATCCAGGCGCTTCGTCTCGGAATTTGACGTCGTAGTTGAGGAGAACGTGCGCGAGCATCGCTTTGATCTCATTAACTGCGAAGAATCGTCCCGGGCTGTTGGTAACACGGGAAAGGTAAGCAAGACGTCAGCGACTCTACTGAAAAGGAGTTTCGGGAGACCTACCAAGCGTGTTTTCCCGACCCGAATATCACCCAGTCAGGAGTTGGAGTAACAAGTTGATGTCTGACACTTTCGCCTTCTTGGCTTCTCAAATCAGAAAAGCGAGTTGGGTTGAAGGTTCCCGGGTCGGGGTATACGTTCTGCATCGAGAACACCACGGGTAAGGAAACGAAGAGGAGGATAATGGGAAGTGTGCCGTACACACCTCTTGCTGATGAAGCCAATACGCAGGGACTCCGACTCTATATCCCGCAGGCACAAGAGTCCCATCTGAGAACCGATAGTCTTTTTGGGTGATACGAACTACACTAACTGTTTTGAACGTGTGATAATAGAGAGTACGGTCGTGAGCAAACAGAAAAGAAAATCATGGAGGATAGAATGGTAAACATACCGGGGCCGACTCCGGCAGTTCTTTGCGACTCTTTAAGGAAGGAATCCATTAGCCTTAATTGAACCATTGCGATCTTGGTCCACCCTTCTTTCGCGATGATGGCTTCCACTTCGTCACGCAAAGGTTGTGCAAGGTGGGGATTTGCTGCAAGATGGTATAGGGCGTGGGTAAATGCCATCTAGAAAAAGGTCAGTGGAGGAAAAAAGGAGTGGAAAAGGAGTGACGAACAGAGGTCGTATGCACGGCTGCAAAATTAATCCCCAGCACTCGAAGAGCAAGGTCCTCGACAGAGCCTCTTTGCCAGTCCTCCCCAATTTCCTCAGAGGTGTCTATGAACCAAGAGATGTAATCATTCTAATGGCGTTTTATCCGTTCAATGAGTTGGAGACGGAGAAGGTAATAGAGGTAACGAGTTACCGGACGATCTCCTCCAGGCCAATCCTTTCCGTACTCTCTATCTTTCCTCAGTCGTTCTTCAATGACGGGTCTCAAATGTCTGAGCGCCCTCCGAAGACTTGATTTTCCGACTGTGAAAATTCGACCGACGATCCTATAACCAGAAATGTATTGGCGGAGTTAGAATTGTTATTTATGAGGAGGGAGCAGGTAGTAGACGCACGGGTGTAGATACTTGGGAAAGAGGGAGATAATAGTAGCGTTCACAACGACACTAACCGTGAATGTGATATTCAGATCGCAGTAGTCCTGGTCACGACCTGGTAGAAACGGTGGGGTCAGACAAGACGTATATGATAATAAAATCAACCGACATACACACTGGTAATCCCACGAAGAAACGATTTGAGGCACGAACAATGATGTTTTGAATTGGCTTCACGACTGGTATTTCTACCCAATCTGTGGTGGCAACAGATCAGGTACGAGTGAGAAAGAGAGGGACTAGGGTCTAACCATCCTCTGCATTAGGAATGTTATCCTTGAACGCGGCGACGATCTCGTCGTGTATGTCGTCAAATCGTGCAACGATATTTCTCGTGAGCGGTGTACGAACGACGTCTACGTGGTAAGGGTTTTCATTGAGGGTGGGTGAGATCGTATAGATTGATTTGAGACTCTAAAATAACAGTGTAGTCAGGACTTTTGCCTATAGATGTGAGCAGAGAAGGTTACTCACGTCTGTCATCGCAGCCATAATTGATAAATCATCCTCGTTCGCTCGGCGGAGTTCCTCCAAGAGTTTCGGTCCATTTATGAGGATGTGATAACCTTGTAACGTTGGAATCTTGAACACTCGACCGGGGTACTGTGCATAGTGAGCAGGGACAAACGGGATAAGAGACAATTTCTTCTTTGCTCACCTTCCTACAACCCTCCTCAACAAGCCCTCTTCCGTCCTTGTAGAATTCCCAAGCAGTGATGTATGAAGAGAAGATTCCATTGCGGCCAATTGTGGGGATTCCATCTAACTGGGAATTGAATTAGATTAAAGCTCGATGTAAACTGGCTCAGAACTTACCTTCGCCCTGACAAGATATGCATTGACATATCGATACACGAGGAAAACGACGATCGTTATTCGGCTGAGGGAATAAGCGTCGAGGGCAAGGAGGGATGATGAGAAAGCCATAGTCTGCTTGTACCCAATGGCTGAGCCTATTTAAAGCCGGGAAGCATTAGTGGGAAGTGAAGGACAGGGCCGCCCCGGTGAGTAATCCGCTTTCCCATAATCTCAGCCTGTGACTGTACAGCGGCGGGAAGTATGGGATCTCCCGAAACTCTGGTTGTCTTGCAACGTTTGCACCTTCAAGTGTGGTGGCTCAAGATTATTATATCCTGCCCTCCTTCCATGTTTGCTACTTACAAACCCAAACTATACCACCTTCTCAGCTCTCAAGGGTTACTGAAGAACAACAGCTGCAGTCGAAATTCCGTTGTAGTGGCGTAAATGTTGCATAAATGATGTTGTATCCACAAATAATTCATCTACCTATGCCTTCACAAAAGCAGCTAATCCTGACAAGTTATCGGGACCTACAATGTTCGTTCAAACTTCTCCATAAAAAAAGAGTCAACAGCACTTACTTATCGAGAGTTGCGCGGCCTTGACTGCTGTAGCGAGGTCCTGTCGTTGGAGCTTGGCTGGTTTGGCATTTTTATCGATCGCGAGAACGTCGATTGCCATGGCTTTGCTCGACAAAACATACAGGAAACTAGAATGGTTGTTAATGAGCGATTAATAGGAATTTCAGATCGGTGATACTCACTCTTTGCCGTTAACGGTGGCAATGGTATTATCGTGGGTTCCGCTATCGGCCATATCCGTGTCCTTGAAAGAGAAAAGGTTGAGATTACTCCTCTTCGAATATTAGCTGACCAAGTTCTCCTCACCGACACAACGACCCCTCTGAGATCATTACCGAGTTTTATCTCCGAAATATGGGATGTGAACCCATCACTGACGAAGAAGTTTCCAGTTGTCGGGCTGCGGGAAACCCATCCCATAGTTTGCTGATTATCGACGGTAACGTCGACGGATCTGTTGGTCCCTCCTTGAACGTTCAAATCGAGAACGTCAAATCCAATGAAGGGGTCTGCAGCGAAGACGGCCTTCTGGTTGGGGACAATTGCCATGCCAAAGGGAGCAAGACCTTTTCCTGGAGCGGCCACGATGTTGAATTGTGCGGACAGGGACCCGTCATTAACGACGTCCCAAATTGCCAGAGCTCCGTTGGTGCCTCTTCCGTCGGCAGCCTTTGGGTCCGGAATTCCCTTGACTGAGGCAATCAACTGTTTGTCGTCTTCGGAGAAAATGATGTGACTGGCGGTTCCTGGAGCTCCGTTTGCTGGGGTTGTCTGGTTTATGCCTAAAACTCGGTTCGTGCCGGCCAGAGGTACAAGTCCGTTGACTTTGTCGGCTTTGAAGCATCTGTCAGCGACGGGGCCGGTCTTCAGTAAGCAAGGAATAATCGAATTTTTTCGAGAAAAATCTCTGCGTACCGAATACCGTTGGCCTCACCTCCGTTCAATGCGCAGAGTGTGTCTCCCTTGGAGTTGAAGGCGACCGATATAGGAAAATCACCTCCGCTTTCGACAGTCGAGCCAACCTTGGTGAGAGCAGCAGGGTCTTGCTCGTTGATGCTGAAGAGTGCGATAGTGTTTGATCCTGACTGTATACGGTTACACCAACTTCAATAACTCGATATTTGATCGCAACAGAGAAGAACGTACGTTAACTGTCGCGAGCATCTTTGCAGCGGGGCTAACCTGAACGCTTCCTGCAGAGAATAAGGGGCCGAGGGCATTTTTGTTGCGATCCGCCCCATGAACACCTGTGCCTCCAGCGGAGATGGCTTGACGGAGGGCCTGATAGTAGACAGACCAGTTTGAATGGTTCCCTTCAAGATCTAGTTGAACTTGATCTCACCAATTTCCCATCAGAGCCAATATCGGCAGAAATAACGAAATTCGTGTCTTGCTCATTAGTGATTACTTGTTTTCGGAGTCGCATAAGCAAAGAGAAGGTTTGCGAGAGTCAATAACTTACAGTAAAGTGCACCAGCCTTGTCGCCGCCAGAGACCGTTGTGTTACCACTGCCAGTCTTGTTGGTCGTATTACTTCCCGCGTTGCCATTACCATTGCCAGCCTTGTTGGTCGCAGTACTTCCCGCATTACCATTGCCATTGCCGACCCTGTTGTTCGTACGTCCCGAGCCCGAGAATGCATTATTGTTCAATAACACGACTCTACCGGCTTCAATAGTTTCCCTTCGGCGCACGATCCGAGTCATTGGAAAAGCAGAAACAGAAGAAGCAAGGAGTGTTCCGAAAACAAGGGTAGTGAAAACTTTCATTTTTTGTAAAACCCTCAAGGCAAAACTTGTAATGAAATCAAAAAATGCGAGAAGGAAAAGTGAAGGACGAGCGCAGCTCAAAGAATCCTGAGGTGAGGGCGACCGCCATTTTAAACGCATCGAGGAAACCAGGAATCAGGACAGCGGGAAGCAAGGAGTTACCAAGGACGGAATCTCTCACCGCCACTTGGTGTATACATTTCGCGAATGAATGTCGACGTTGGGTAGTGTGATCTACCCCTCGATAGATAACACATACGCGGATCAATGAAGGCAGGTGGTAGTCAGTTGGAATATTGAGCAGAAAGTGTCAGTCACCACTTGCACGGCTCGAACTGGAAAATGACGATGCGGTTCTTAGATGAAAAGACTTCTACATGACAATCCATGGGTACATACCATCTGGCGGTTCTAAGAATTGTCCTCAAGGTTTGAAGCGCGGGTATGGAGTTGCGTCCGGGTCATGGAACCTGTGTATGCATGTGTTAGCTGTCATCCAGTGCTTTGGAGACGACGACAAGGACCTGAAGAGAGCGAGTATCCTTACCAAAGGGTGGCGCAGCTTTACTCTACAGCTCCTGTCGTCAAGGCGGGTTGCCACTGGAATGCCAGAGATACCTTCATTTGAACAGCTGTGGACATAATGTCTTCAATCGCCGCCACTAGGAGGCCATTATGTGACTGTATGGAAATCTGGTCATAAAGTCCTTTTTGCCAGATGCAATGCACCGCATGCGCGGTTGATTTCGTTGGTAGCTTTTCCGAGGCCAGTGCGGGGCATTTTATCCCAAGCCAGTGCCTTTGAGTTGTTCTCGAGCCTCCTCCTGCAACTGAAATTCCTTCTTGTAAAGGATCAGGCGAGAATGAAGAACATTGACAACCATGGGATCGTGAGAACTCACCCGGAACTTGGAACACCGGAACTCCCGAAACTCCGACGATCTTCACCGACTAGTACAAACACCCGCATATGTTGTGATGATTATCATCACCTAGGCAATGATAACCAACGGTTTTAATCACTTTGTGATGCTACCAACGAAACCAAAGCTTTACCCTGCTATCCATCCCAAATTCCTAGTATCACACTGGTCAAGTCACGACCAGCAAAATTAATGACCAAGCGCGACATCGAATATCTTGCAGCCCCAGAAAGTCCAAAAATTAAGATTAAAGTTCAAAACCAAGTGTTTTGTTACGTCCTTCCCAGAGTCCGTTAAAATGAAATCCTTCTTTGATACAACTCAAAAAATCAACCTCACTCCCTCACTCAACTTTCCGCCTCCGGAACATAACCTTCGCAGCCTGATTCGGCATAATATTATCCCCAAACACCAAAGACGTTGGGAACCCAGGATTTTCATCTCTGAATTTAACGTCGTAGTTCAACAGAACGTGCGAAAGCATCGCTTTGAGTTCATTGACTGCGAAAAATTGCCCGGGACTATTGATGGTCTTAGTAAAATGACGAGGAAAAAAAGAAGAGAATGAGAATGCCTTTCAAAGAAATTGAACAGGGATCGCACCAAGCATGTTTCCCAGACCCAAAAACGACCCAATCAGGGGTTGGAGTAACAAATTGATGTTTAACGCTTTCACCTTCTTGAGCTCGCATATCGTAAAATCGAGTTGGGTTGAAAGAGTCCGGAGATGGGTAGACGTCCTAGATAGGTCCGAACATATTTTTATCCATCATAAACACATTGAATCCGTTCTTCGATGATAGGTCTTAGAAGCCTTAACGCCCTCCGCAAGCTGGATTTTCCGACTGTAAAAATACGACCGACGATCCTGTAACCGGACGGCATTAATTGATCATGTTTCTCATAAAGAGTCGAGGTGGAGAGGACACACGGATGTAAAAACCTTGGAAACACGGAGATAATTGTGGCATTTATGACTACACTGATTGTGAATGAGATGTTGAGGTCGCAGTAGTCTGGGTCACGGCCTGTTTCGCGTTTCCGAAAGATTTCATACAAAAGGTGGAGGTCCAGATTCAGAAACGGTCAGCCAGTTGATCATGAGAGGAACATGAAAAGACGTCGTACACAAAGGCAATCCAACAAACAGCCTGTTCGAGGCACGAACGACGATGTTTTGGATTGGTTTGATTACTGACATTTCGACCCAATCTAAAGAAAAGTTGGAACGAACGTTAGAATCTGAACCGAACTTGACTGAGAAAAAGAGAAAAATGAAACTTACCATCCCCCGGAGGAACAGGTATATTATCCTTGAACGCAGCTTGAATCTCATCGTACACCTCGTGAAACCTCACGAGTATATTCCTAGGGCGTTCGAATGACGTCTACGTGATATGGGTTCAAGTTTACGGTTGGTGAGATTGTATACGTTGCTTTGAGAGTCTGTACGAGAGAATCAGGACGGAACGAAACGAAACAGCTCGAAAGGTGAAGGTGGAGGAGCTGAGGAGCAACCGCAACACACATCAGTCATGGCAGCCATAATCGACAGATCATCTTCATTCGCTCGGCGAAGTTCATCTACGAGTTAACGACGATGTGGTATCCTTGGAACGTTGGGAATTTGAATACTCGTCCGGGGTACTATGTGGTGCATAAGTGGTGTGATAGTTGGGATGGCGCGGGTACCTCCATGGTCTATTTCAATTTGTCATTCCGGCTGGTGTGTACATATAAATTCTTTATGAGCTGGACGTTGGTTGATATTGTACACTGAGGCCTCTGTGACACTTCATATAGAATTCCTAGGGATTCCATTATTAATAGAAGCTTCCCAGCCCATGTATGATGTGACTGCCTGTGGTGATGAACAGGACTTGTAAATGTTTGTTGAGCGAACATATGAAACTTGGCGGCAGTGAAAGGGCGGTTAAATCAAGTCCAGCAAAAGGAAGGTACAGAGGGTCGTCCCAAGAGTATTTTTGCCATCATGCTTGAACACTTGGGTCAGTCTTGAGTACAGAAAGGTTGGCGTTCATTCTATCTTTGAACAGCGACAAGACCCTGGAAGAATACAAGTATTTTGCAAAAAAAAAAACATAACATCAAAAGAATTGATTGCGATGCGGAGAACACCCACTCGTCCAATGACACCGAAAGGAAGCAGGAATGCAGGAGGGAAA
>MU128141.1:0-17446 GCA_014904975.1 Marasmius fiardii PR-910
TTTTTGCGTTAGTTTGTTCATATAACTAGCAAGAAACAACGTCATTCACCGGGACGTCAAATCGTCGTTTTTGGAGAAGCTCGAGTGAGATGACCAGGAAAAGGTTTTGTAGAGTGGGCCAATTAGTAGGATCAGAATGACGACGTTTCAAAGTTTCTTGAGTTCTCTCGACCGTATTCCATCACTTCGTTGTGTACAAAGCATATATTTAGAACGTGTGCAGCCCCTGTAAGAAGAATGGAGTCAATGTGGAGGAACGCCCTTGAGAATCTGATAGTCCTTTTCAGCGGGGAACGCAGTCGGAACAGAAAGAAAAGGTGTGCTCTAAGGTAGCGTTGTGTCGCGGACACAAGACTCCCGCTGAAGTCTGTATTTCCGGGTCAGACAGACTTTGGTTTTCTATAATGAATAAAACCATGCAGCCATTATAGAAGAGCCCCCTGCGAGGGTACTTATGGGAGAGATGAAGTGTTTGGTTGGGTTATCAAGAATTTCGGAAATGGAACGCTTCATCGTCCAGTATTCGTTGGGTTTAATTATTAGCATACTGATGGCGGCGAAGAAGGGAATTGGTTGGAATTTGTACATGCTGTCCGTTAGATATTGATGAGAGATATCGGAAGTACTTGGTTACAGACATTGGGTGATTCGAAGTCTAATTAAATCATTGCAAGCCGCGAATTGTCCGAGGTGTGGGCCGCCTAAGTAACATAAGTTCGTCGCGCGCTGTCTGCATGTTACTATATCGGAAATAATAAACTCTCTCAGGCAGCTCGTACTCTAGTCATTCCGTTCTGCCGGTTTTTTAGGAGCGTACAAGGTTTTCTCGATGGAAGTGCATGTGAATGATGGTAGTAGTACATCTGACCCCCTCAATGATTAATCACGTCCATTTTAGGCTCCTGGGGAGCTAACCTTAGTTTAAACTCTAGAGGTTAGACTTCCGTCGACGAGATTGTCTCGCACTTCCAGAAGAGAGTGCAGTGCCCGCAGCACAAACCTCTACACCAAAAGACAACATAATCTACAGTTGCTACTGTTGACTACCGGGCACTATATAAGGACCTCGCAGGTACCTCTGCCGGAGGGCCGCGAGGTCAGTAAGCAGCATGCTTACACCTGGTTCTGCAAAAATATACAATCTCAATTGCATCTGCCTGAGTATTGATTGAACGTCTGACCCAAGATTTGGGGTTGAACATATATAGACGCTTGCAATGGGGAAACTCGTTGTCTGGACCTTTTTGAACTGACATATGCGATGTCTTACCGAGGTCTTGGCGATTACGCTCCGAAACTTCTTTCTGCTTGGACTCTGAAAGTTTGCCGCTAGACTGCCACTTGTGATGAAACAACTGAGGGCTGGCAACAACCAGACTTCAAACCAGCAGAGGATTACGCGAGTATCACGAGTTGGAATAGTTTTGGGTAGGACTCAGATCCGCTTTGTTTCGTGGGTTTCCCCGACTGCTACGGTTAATCTGTAACTCTTGAAGAGGTACCGGCGGTGAAGGATGCGCTAGGTTTATCCCTGAGGGAAACGAACCCACGATGTTTATTTTCAAGTTGCTCATACTCACGAGTTGCACACCCCCATCAGGGTCACTTGATCATACTATTTAAGTTAAGGATGGAGACTTTGCCTATTCAGCTGCCTGAGCAAAGCTCGTTGGAGTAGTCTGGGATAGATTGAGGCACTGTATTCTGGAGAAATGTTCATCAATTGCTTTATTGTTGTGAGGAAGCGCCCTCATGTTGATATAAAGAGCAACTTTTCCCACTGATTCAGTCCCAAGTTTATCTCAATTGCTTTGATCCCTTGTATTTCTTTTGTTCCGTCCCGTTATGTGCAGATTACTTCCCACCAGTCACTATTGTCTGTCCTTTTGAGGACAGTTCGATGCACTGGCTATTTCTATCCATCATAATCAGTCAACACCACAATGAGAAAAATCTGACCCAACTTCCATACATCATTCTATCCCCCTTGTTCTGAGGATATATCAACCGTAACTGTGAACCTTAAAAATCTACTCAATGTAGCTCGCTCAACAGCTTTTGTGGCTTTATAACGGTATTGTTACTCAAGCTTCCTGCATCTACAACACCCTCCAGCTTAGCAGACGGTCCCTTTACTCTTGAAGTTGCACAATGTCTTCTCCAGATGATCTTCGAAAGGCTTTAGCACCTTACCTTGGCACTGAGGCTTTACTCACCCTCCCAACCTCTGAGTTTGCTGTCTGTAATCCTTTCATGTAACAGTTGCTGTTCATTCTGATAAATTACTTTCCATAGGCAATTTTCTTTATATATGGTATTTTGACCCATCTGAATTTTTACCACTTTAAAGTGAGATTAACACTTTCTCTCTACAGGAGTTTACTGTGTTTTCTTTGGATCATCAATTCATGTCTTGTGCCAGCGTGGAAATCAAGCCCACAAGCTATACATGGCATGCTCCATCACTCTCTTTGCACTAGCTACCATTCATGTTTTTGTCAATGCATGGGGTATTTACCGCCAAGCTTCCATTGTTTCTAAAGCTGCTGTCACAAGCAACTTTACTCCTCTTCTTCATTACCTCTCAGGAGATATTGGGAAAGTGGCTTGGACGTAAGTAAAGTTGTTCTATCATTCATCTTCCATTGACAACTCATCTGTTGGTGCAGTGGAATTACAAACATAATTTCTACTCTCATGAAGTAAGGATATGAAGCTCTCACTGTGTTACTTTTTTTGGTTGGTTTGAACACTAACTCGACTGTCAGCTCAATAGCTGATACAATGCTTGTATGTGTCTTAAATACTGTTAGGGAAACCACTGATTTCTTTTTAAAGATTCATCGCTGCTATATTGTGTGTAATTCCAACAAGCCAATCTTATTTATACTTGTTGCTGCGGCATTAGTTTTGAATGGTTTGTCTATTTCTATGATACTGAGCTTTCCCCTGATTATTCAATAGGTATTGATTTCGGATGCAATGTTGCTTCTACAATTGCACTGGAGGACACTTCGAAGGATCACAACAGAAGAATTATTGCAAATACACTGTCAATTGATAGTGGAGCAGTAATAGGTATAGTTGTTTTTCAAGTTACTCTGACATTGATAATTGGTAAGCTGTCAATTGTATTACAATGAAACCAGAGATGACTTCTTGTGCAGGAAGCCGTATTTGGTGGATTACCCGTGAGTCAAGGAGACAACTTGCTGAACATGGATCAACGCCAGCATGGCACTTAAAAGTTAATGATATTATGGCCATCATGTGTGTATCTATAACTCACGTTTATAACCCTCATATTGACTTGAAACTATAGTATTGAGTCTGCGTTGTTATATGCAGCTTCGATGTTGGCCTTTGTATTATTGGATGATGTGATATGGAAGGCTGCTGCATCAGGTGGTGCCATTCCATTTAATTTCGTCCCCTGTGTAACTTTAATATCTGTAAGTATTCTATTCTATGGATTCTGTGCATATGAGAAATACTGGCTAGGGCCTTGCTCCTACGATGGTGATTACCCGCGTGGCATATGGAAAATCTGTGAACAATGTTCAGCAGACACTCTCAGCATTCCGGTTTGCTGATCCCAGGAGTATCCAAGAAAGGTCCAATGCTACGAGGCAAGCCACTATTGATCTCTAGCATTCAGGCTTTGGGGGAATTCAAGAACAGGATCGATCTGAAAAGGTTCAAATCACACCGGAATCTTTACCCTCACACACTTAGTAGTGAAACATCTGTACTATCTGATATATTTCATCCTTGTCTCAAATATACATTTGCTATCTGTCTCTCTTGTTATGATTTAAAGAGTTCCTTTATTTCTATAGCAGAAGTAGTGACCGAGACATTTAGCGTCAGCGGATAGTTCCTACTTTAAATCCAAAAGTCAAACTGCAATCAAGTGACAAGCACCGGGTATCCGGAGTGCCAACTAATACATCCCCGGTGAATGGAATCAAAGTGGGAAGATATACTCTTAAGCAATCAGAAGTTTGTTCGACTGCGAGTCCAGCTTCGGTCCGGAGCACTGAACAGAGGTGGTGCTCGCCTAAAATTGAATCAAAAAAGAAAGGTGCAATCATTCGCGTCAGCTATAACAGATATCCCACGTAAGTGTTGCCTTAGTATGTATGAATATGAATGGGACATGGGGGTTGTTATAATTTACTCCTTTTCCTTCGTCTCCTTTCAACGGATGGTACATTCAGCTCATTTACTACCAAGTTCCAGAATTTCTATTTTCATCACTCGAACTACTGCTGTAGACGAGCCGTACCGTCGTCGCTTTGTAGCTGCGGGATTTCAAGCAGGGGTCCGTGATACGGCCGTAAAAAAACACAAAGGGTGACACCATCTCGTGCCGCTGGGCGGCAATACTCTATCAGAACTCAATACGTGCGCGTTTTGCGCGAGCCCGAGCTTCTCGGGTTCATCAGTATTTGGGGGCATTAATATATTTATCATCCAATGCACAGGTAGTAAGCAAGCAATCGATTCCTCGGGAGTAATTCATACATCAAACGCCCGGGCCAGGCGGCCAGGAAAACAAGTGGGTACCATGTCTGGCCGCTGGGGCCCAAACGGGAAGAGGGAGGTGGACTTATTATATAAAGGGAGAAATCGATTTCCCCCACAATCTTATTCATCCCATCGGATCAGCTCCTCATCAAAATGGGCGGTCACCCTGCTGGTTCTCAAAATCCACCACTTCGCATCGCTATAATGTAAGTTCCGAAAAAGGAGCAACCAAACTCCCTTTCAATGATCATGACACGGCTTTTGACTGATTAACCTCACCCCGGTAAACACCGGTAACTCCCTCACCGATAATCAGTGGCGGCGGAATCGGGGGTCTAACCTGTGCAGTATCCTTAAAGAAAGCTAAGAAAGAGAACATCGAACTCGACCTTTACGAATCCCAACCCGAGATAAATGAAATCGGAGCCGGAATAAACGTTTGGCCACGTACATGGGGTCTGCTGAAGGACCTGGGATTGGAGGAGGAGCTGATTAGGAGGTATGGGGCTAGGCCTGAGTTGGATAAACCAAGTGAGTTGCCTTTTGAAAATTTTACAAAAACAATAGAACCAACTGACAGCTTTCGGATTCGCTTTGATGGAAATGTTTGTCTGTTTGTTAAGAGATCATGTACGAGTTTCGAAAAAGTGATCAGAGGGAGGGTACTTCCCTATTCGAGTTGAAGATGAACGGTGGGTTCATTTCTTTAAAAATACGACAAAAGAAAGTACTTACACCTTCTTTCCTATGACTAAAAACTGCGATTTGTATCTAGGAAGCACCACCAACTTTCACAGAAAAGACGTGCAACAAGCACTTCTCCAACAGCTGGAAGCAAAATCAGATACCGAGCCGTCATTATCATCGTTCTGCAATATCCATCTCAGCCACCGCCTCACAAAGTTCACCGAAATACCAGAAAGCGATACCGTACAACTTGAGTTCTCAAATGGGACAAAGAAGGAGTGCGATTTGCTTATCGGAGCTGATGGAATCCGATCTGTGGTTAGAAAAGGCTTGAAGGGCAGGCAGAACGACAAGGATAAGAATGCCACTGGTATAGAAGAGGAACCTCATCTGTCGCCGAAGGACATGGTTTACTCCGGATCGATCGTCTTCCGTGGTCTTGTACCGACGGAGAAATTGAAAAAGATGAATCCCGATCACGGAACGCTTTCGGGTCCTAGAATGGTACGTTTTTGGCCTTTCTTTTATTTGTCATTCGGATTGAACCTAAAACAAAAATCCGTGAGCAGTATCTAGGAAAGAATCGCGTAAGTGGCCAGTTGAATACTTAATTATCTTTTTGAGATGGGGCTGACACGGACAAAAAGCACATTGTAGCATATCAAATCAGCCAAGGCCGTTACGTCAATATCGGCGCTTTTTATTCCAAATTTGACGAGTTTGGTAAACCCTTGAACGGACCAGAAGTGAGAGATGCAACAAAAGAAGAGATGTTGAAGGTTTATGAGGGGTGGGAGACGGAGGTACAGGAATTGATACAGGTAAAAGTTTCCGGTTAAATGGCTTGCGAAACTATCGTTAAGATCAACATCACGGAAAAACCCGCGCAGTGCATCGAAAATCTAACATGGAGGGTCATCACAGAAATGATTCCATTGGACTCATACGTTGGAAAGCATACTTTGCTCTTAGGTGACGCTGTGAGTGACTTTCTCATCGCTGGAAATTGGGGGGGGGGGAAATGAACGAACGGTTTATAGGCACACCCAATGACACCTTACCTAGGCGCAGGTGCTGGCCAAGCGATGGAAGACGCCTATATCCTCGGAGGGATCATCGGAGCAACTTCATGCAGATCTGCAGACGTCTCTCGAATCTTGAAAACATACGACGAGTGTCGGAGGCCATTCGTGAACCATATCGTATCGACATCAAGAAAACAGATCACGTATTACCAGTTGGTTGCACCAGAGTTCGAAGACATTCGAGAGCCTGCGCCTGAGGAAGAGGAACAGGTAAAGTTGTCTGAGGAACAGTCGTCGACCCTTGCGAGGACGATTTATGCGCATTGGTCGTGGGCGTTGTGGCCTGTGGAGAGGGATTATCACCAGGCGGTCGGAATGATTACCGCGAATTGGGGAAATCAGCTTGAAAGAAAATTCTGAGTAGAAGTGTATACATCTTGATCGTAGAGGTCTTCCGAATTTTCGGTTTGAGCGTAACATCCTCGACTGATTAACAATCCCGGAACTGTTATTGTTGGCTTTGCTGAAAAGTATACCTAACAGCTTTTGTTTCTATCTTAGTGCAGTAACTGGGGCAAAGTATATAAGTAGGTAGAACCATAGTACAAAGCTCAAGGACCAACACCCCAATCCATAGCCAGAGACTATAGCAGTTGATGTCTGTGTTGATCTCAGTCTAGACCTCTCAACCAGCACGGAATTGAAGTTAGCCTTTCAGAGCGAGATATCTCTATAAACTTTTTCTTTTGGGTTGGAGTTGGGATTAATCAGTTTTATTTTGATTGCACTACTTGCATTTGTGAGATTTGGACTTCGCTGTTTGGATCTGGATGTGCTACACAGTCTCTGAAGCTGAGTTTAAGTTTGAAGGGTTTCTTACAAGTTGAGCACTCTGCAGAGAATTTGACTTAGGAATTTTGGCTAGTGGGAGTTTCGACCTCTCGCCACCCCAAACACAAAAACATTAGAGTTAGAGACCTGCAGAGGAATGCAGTTGAGCACATAGTAAGGTTGAGATAGTGGGGTTTGGTTTGGGTGTTTTTGTGGTATATGATCAGTGACGCTGTTTGTAGTTTCGTTCAATGTCATGTTCGCTGACAGCAAAAATTTGATAAAACCCTCCATCAACAGAGACCAACAAAAGTACGCATCTGGACGAGCGTGGACACAGCTGGGATAACCCACCTCGCTCTGTCATAGGGGCTGCAGACTGCGGATAACACACTGCTCCGTTATGGTGTAATGGTTAACATTATCGCCTCTCATTCTTTGAGACCTGCGGGCGCGATAGCTCAGGGTTCGATTCCCTGTAACGGAATCACGTTTTATGGTTGTTTCGTTTTTACCCTATGGCACGAAAAACCTTGAAATTGGACGGAAACAACGAGATCAACATGCGTACTCTCAAGAGAAGAGGGACGAGAAATTCTGATCGGGGAAAAATAAACCCAGCTTGTATGAGGTCAATAGAGTTTGTGCATACTTTTTGGTACTGAGAACGTCTATCTCGTACGAATAGCGCAGTATAAATTTTCAGTGAAAAATAGAATGTCCGACCGGAGTGAAGACGGTAAAAAAATTAACAAAGAACTTTGCGGTTAATTTTGTCGTTCTGTTTGCCACTGATCAGTACTACGTGGAGAGGTGCCACTTTACCTTTGTCATTTTCCCGCAACCTAAACGTTGTGTCGACGTTAATGGAAGTGATGGTGGGCGTGAACTGGCTGCTCTTCTGACGGTCTTATGACGGTCCAGCTATCACTGACCCCACTGCTCTTGTTGGAATTCGGGCTATGGATGCAGCTCACCGTTGCAAGTCCCTTCACCGGGATTGTAGATCATTCTGGAAAAACTCAGGCTCAGCCCTTACTAAGCAGTCCAGTAGTATTACTCAGTAGCTATAGAACTTTCTAAATACTTTTGTAGAATATAAAACCATGAATAAACCAGAGCCTACCTTATCAGTTTGCTCTAATTGGGGACAAACTAATGTGAGAGAGAGTGAGGACAGTTGTCTTGTACAACTGAGTCGATCTCTATGATCACTCCGAGTGATCTAGCAGCTAAGTTACCACCTCCTGTGGTTGTTGACCAGTCATCTTACTTCCTGTAAGATGTCCAAAGGACTGATGATGATTCTGTAGTCTAGCTACACTATTTATACAAGTCACAAACAACGATGCAGAATAGGAGAGGGTCAAGTAAAGATGATAATGAATAGTCATAGGGAAAATGTGGGGTTGAACCCACTTGTAGTATGATAAAGCAGATGTATATCTGATGTTGAATTGCAAACTCCAACAACTAACATTTCGGTGGATTTGCAAACCCTCAAAATCTAATAGCCCTCTTTTTGATAATTAGGCCATTTGAAACAGGATTTTCGCGTCTATCCCTCTCTTAGAATCTTCCGTCCTTAACCGGAACCCCCAAAGAAATGCACTTCGATATCCCTGAAAAAAGACAAATGATTTTTCTTACCCTCCAGCTCTTTATTAGACATCAGCATGAGTAGACTGTGCAGAAGCCAAAGCAGCGTTAAGCGTATTGGCGATGCTCATATCATGAAAACCGGCATCAGAAACCTCAGACCACAAGAGACATTAAGCTTTGAGCTGGAGCCTTGGCAATTAACGCGTTTTCGTATGCCACGGTTGGCGTAGAATAGTTGGCTAAGTCTGGAAAGCAGCTTTCTTGGCAGATAACGCTTGAAATCCGCTGTTGATGGCGGGAACGATGGCTTTTACGGAGTTGAGGATCGTGAGGCGGTTGATTTCGGATGGCGTTGGGGTGGCCTATGGAAAAGTTGCAGGGCACGAAGATTGAAGAAAATCTAGGAAGCATCGGAAGGGCCCGCATTCGTAGCTTTGTTGACTGCTGTAATGAGAGTAGTGAGATCATTATGGATAACACATTCAGGACGGTTAGTCTGTTCTGGAGAACAGAAAAAAGAATAAGTTAGAACATACGGGGCCTTGCAGAAGAGACCCTCCAGCGTTGGGGAAGGCTCCGACGTCGTTGCTAACGGTAGTGACCTGGTTTGATATTTGTGGCGATATCTGTCTCCACCGGGGCTACGGTACGCTTCAAGGGTGTCGCGATGGTAGACAGAGCAGCGATGATGGGAATAATGATGTTGAAGAAGCGTGCCATGGTTACGTCACCCGAGGCGTAACCAAAAGCGTAGGAAACGAGCAGGCGAGGAAACCTCTTTTGAAATTCCTATGGTATGATACCTGATATCGGGTGCTAGGGGAGAACCAAGAGAACCACTGAAATGAGCTGAGTTTCCGTGACATCAGTTCATTTTTTAGTGGCTGGAGGTCAAGCTATAGGAAGAACGAGAGATTATCGATCAATCAATAGCGGCACAATCAACCTCCCTTTGTGGAACCGAGTTCAGAGACAGAGAGAATAGCATGCTTCGGTGACGAAGAAACACGATCAAACAAGCTGGATCATTTCAAGGTTAATATGGTAAACTGTGCATGTGAATCGTGGAGGAAGAAATGCTCGAGATACCCTCAAGTTTGAGCCTTCAAGGGAACTTCAGATCCCCGTGCTGGACATCAGGTTGAGAATAACGATGATGGAGAAGACGGTACGATAGCTTAAGTGTCGTCCCTGAGAGAAAGAAGCGGATGAGGGTTTGTGTGAAGGCAACGTAGCGACGTGCCAGACTCCCCGACACGATCATGTGACTTAGCGCCGGAAACCTCGAACTCGCCTGCAAAAGGACGTGCTTGATGCGGCCCAATAGCCACCGAGGGAATGTAAAATAATACGCCGGCGTTCGGGATGTTATTAGCTTTCCAGATTGACGGATGACTGAAAATTGAAAGCCGACGCAAATGATCATGGAAAGCAAATCGATTCATGAGCGGTGATAGGATAATCCGCGGTGATACAAGGAAACGCGAGAAGAAAAGATGACTACCCCTGAAACAAAAGATCAATAACTTCCCGCTCTTCAGCTCCGTAAAAGTTAAACCGTGGCATAAGCAGACTCCGCAGCCGCAAGGGCTTAGTTGATCATGTTAGCAGAGTTCACCGCAAAACTCCTCAGGTCGGCCTGCCGAACACAAAACAAAACGACGTCGGGAAAAACGAAACGACACAAGAAAGCGGGAGATTAATCGATTAAGACGTACCGGAGCCTTCGCAATGATCGAATTTTCGAACGCGACAGTAGCCGTAGCGAGACTGGCCAAGTCTTGTTTAATAAGACCAGGGACACCTCCAAGAGGAAGAGCTTGAAAGGCAGCTTTCTTTGTGACTAGACCATTTAAACCTGTCCTAAAGGGTTGACAACTTCCCTTAGATTGTCGAGTATGTTCGCTCGTCTTCCTCAGATGCTGTAGGGGTGTTCTTTTGAGCGAAGAAAGGATTTAATAAAGCTATCCAAACCATGGAGGCTTCCGAAAGAAACGCACATTTACGTCCGTAGTTGCTTGATCGATCGTTGCTACGAGACTGATAGTGAGGTTGTGAATGGCCTAGGTATGGGTTTCGTCGGTCAGCATAGTGCTCGAAAGCAAACCAGGTGAGAAGATGGAGGGACTCACTAGAGTATTGGAGAAAGCATTACTGGCGTTATCCAGTGCATTGATCCGATTGGAAATCGAGGTCTCGTCAGCCTCAACCTGAGCTACCGTACGCTTCAGAGGCGTCGCGACTGTCGAGAAAGCAACAATAAGAGGGAAAATGACAGGGAAATATTTTTTTTCGAGTTATTATGGTTTTTATCATGGTACCAACCAGGTGCCAGGGGCGTTGGAGAACGATAAGATGGAATGAAGGGTTCGTGACCGGCCGCATAGAGGTTTGAAAGTTTGTTTTTTCTCGGTACCTAGACACCATGAGAGATATATATCAAATTGGCGAAACCAAAGCTTGAGCGTGGATGAAACTGAAAGGCCGTCTTTCCCCCTCCATCGTTCATGATCGCTAATAAACGGATTTCAAGATCCGCGTTTAAGCCGTCCGTGGTGAGAGGTAGCAAAAAAAAGCAATTGCTATCATACACTGGGGCATTTTCTATGTCATGTAAATGTTGTCATCCCAATAAATAGAACTAAATCCTTTGTTTTCAGGAAGGCGGATCCATTGTAAATGGTAGGCGTTGAGAAAAGGGGATGACATCAAAATTGTCCCGGTGGTAGTGTTTGGTTTGTTGAAAAGGGGGCGACCCGTCAGGATATCATGCGGGTACAGCCCGAATTTATCTGTTCACAAACTTATTTACTTTTTTCTCCAACGCGCCTGACGGTTCTGCCCATCAACCATAGCCCATTTTTTCAAACTCGATTTGATGATTGAAGTCATACTGACGATGACTGTGACAGAGACTTGTCACACAATATGTAAGTCAGTCCGGGTAACTCCAGTGTTCCTTTCTTTCAAGTCGTGGAGGGACGACTAGTCGCGGGATCATCCTGCACGAAGCTGGGAATTCCCGACATTACCGAGTTGTGTCTGACGCTTCAGCGCACTTTATACGAGTCGGTTATTGTATAAGATTATGCCAGTGCTGGAGTTCTGAAGAAAAGAAGGCTATCGACTCCCGTATTGGCATTTTGGGGGCGATGGTACAGGAAAGGCGACCATGGCGCTACTCCACCTGCTAACTGGAGTGGAGCCTATAATCAACCTGAATCTTGCCGATTAGTGAAGAAGAAGATAGTGTTTATATTTAAAGGACAAGAGTCCGATCAGTGAGTAATATACCACAGCTCGCCGCCTTCCTCTTCCTCCGTACTTCTCCGTTCATCTTGCTTGTGGCTGATCCATTAATCCCCTTTGCAACAGTAACATTTCTGGTTCTTTTTATATTCGTTGCTGAGTTCGCCGTGCTTAGAGTGTCTGCCCCATTCCGGAGGCGTCACGGATAAATCGAGTAAAAATCATCGGATTTCAAGCGAGATTGTGGAACCCAGTGTGTCCTGACCTCGCTTTTAAGTCCTTGAGGGCCGATCTCTTCGCTCTGAACTCTCGTTGTTAATATTATTCTTCTCGGGTCCCGGTTCGTCCTTTTACTTCGCATCGAGCGAATCTCATGTATCGTTGATCTTATTTCTCGTTATCTCCTATCCCCGCAGGCATTGTGGGTACCATACAGTAGCAAATGTACATGATTACTCCGGATCGTATGTCGCCGCTCAGGAACCCTCCACTCGTTTCCATCGCGTCCATGTGTCATTCTTCCTGTCTCCCACTCCCGTGGTTCACGGCGATGTTGAGAAGTAAATGGGTGGGTTTAGCGCGGAGGATATATGATACATCTAACCCTTAAATACCCTATGGACACGTTTCGTTGTATGTCAACCGTGAAAGCTGGTATTTTCTGGAAGCGAATGGATGATTTACCCCCACCTAAAAGTTCTCTAGGCAAAGGCAGCAATTGCATTATGAAATGCATTATTAACTGAATCGACGAGTGCCTGGCCTTGAACTCGAAAGTCGGCCTAACAACAGCAGAGAAATGTCGTTTAGAAAAGCTGGAACCAGGGAAGGGAAATTGGAGTCAAAAAAAACGAACCGGAGCTTTGGCAATGCACGCGTTTTCAAAATTTATGGCAGCTGTATTAAGACTGGATAGATCTTGCTGAACGAGCATAGTTCCTATAACGGGAGGAAGAGCTTGGACAATAACCTTTTTGGCGGAGAGAATGGCTAAGCCCGTTATGATGGAGGTGGCAAGGTTTTGTAGAGAGTTGAAAATGATCTGACTGTCAAGTTCAGATGGTGTTGAGAGATTCTAAAGAGAAGAAACAGGATCGAATATCAGAAAGGGGTCCCTAGGTTCCAGAGATATTTTCAAAAAACGTACATTTACATCTGTAGTTCCCTTATTGATTGTTCCAACGAGAGTGGTAGCGAGATTGTGGATAGGCTAATGATACATCCGTCATCACATCCCTCTGCGGCAAAGAGTTAAGTATCACACCATAACTTGAGCGCTTCCACCACCAGAAATGGGGAAAGTATTGACGAGGGTAATGAGGGTAGCGACCTGGGATGTTATTTGGGCAATATCGATCTGGACGTCAGTTATTGTACGTTTTTGAGGTGCCGCGACCGTAGAGAAAGCAGCGAGGAGGGGGAGAACGAAGATGAAGAAGCGTGCCATCGCGCAAAAGAGGACCAAGTACAACGGAGATTGGACTGCCTTGAAGAAGGGAGGTTGTCGTTTTATAAATCAATCAAAACGCTGAAAGTGAGGCCTAAGTGCATTGAGATGAATGCTCTTAATTGTGAGGAACCGGTGACAGGCGTGTGGCTGAGACTTACCCTGCCTTGCCGTACTTCCCCATTGTTCATCAGCCGTCAACAGCATGAAAATTAGAACGAACACGAGACGTTGATAACCGCTATTTAAACTCGCGGAGTAGTTTTTTGCTATCGTGTATCCGGATTACAGAAGTTCCATGAACCCTATCAAGGTTTAGCTTGCGCCGTAGCTTCGAATATGAATAAAAGCGCTCATGAATTGGCAAACTGTTTTTGTTTCCTGCCCCAATGGACAGGAAGTTTTAAGTACTCGTGTCCATAATTCCCTGACAATTGAACTCTACTACTGAGTGAAGTACACAACTCACCTGAATTGTTAAATCGACATATGACACAATCTATTGAATTCTCCACGGCTGACGACTGGGATACAATGTCATTGCCATTCGCCTTAGAAATTGTGTAAGGTACCCGTTCTAAGGATGCTACGAGTAAAGAAAAGAAAGATTCAGCGACAGTTTGACTAAGTGTAAACCGAAAGTCTGATGCAAGAAGTAGGTCTTGAATAAAATTTTTCCTATGAATCTGTATGTGAGCCACTCCGGAAGCGAAATCAACACTCGTGTTGAATAATCACGAGGGACTGGTGAACAAGCTCATGGTTGGTACGTACTGCACTTGGCCGTTGTCCATCAATGTTTTACGTCATTTTGGCTACGCATCGGCAAATACTGACTATTGGGGTCTCCCTGCCGTTTCTACAAAGCTCCATGTACATTGTGCAGATTTTGACCTTTTCCTTTTCAGCCCCACCGTCGCCTCAAGTTTGGGCTAACGTACATCAGAAATGATTCCGCCTCTGACAGGTGAACGGGCAAATATCTGGACACGATGCCCATGGTGCCTCGACAATTATGACTGAGCCGAAGAAAACAGTCACGAATATTGAGTTTGAGCAAGATTATCGGATGTCAGGCGAGATAGTGGTGCTCGGTATGTGCTGGCTTTGTTGTTGGCTGGTCCTTTCGTTATGAACTCCCTTTGTTGATACTATCCTTCTCACGCATTTTTACCTTCACATATCTCTTCCGCTATTTGTTTTAGCTGTCCTTCGTCTCACCCATCTCTGGGTCATAAACGCACCCTCCACTTGTTTCTTCTGCGGTCATGTGTCATTCTACCTGTTTCCCACTCCCGTGGGTCACGGTAATGAAAAATGAATGGGTTGAGCCGAAAAGGATCTAAAAATGAAAATGGTCCCACGTTAGATATATCAAATCTCATCTTCCAATAACTTGACTCCATTGAACCTCGTGGGCTTCATCAATTGATTCCAGGGAGCCCTATCCTCCTATTTCATCCTTGTCTACTGAAGCGTCAATTTCCCCAATAGTACTTCCCTCACCCTCCGCTACTGTTGAGATTTGGGCTGTGGAAGCAGCAAGCCTGTGCAAGTACCTTCACCAGTATTCCAGAAAATTGCATACTGACTCAAAGCTTTTTACACAGCATTCTTACTTATTGTAGACTCACATTCTAGATACATGGTAGAGTATATAAAGATGCAAATAGACAGTGGGCTCCCTCATCCAATTTGCCCTGATTCAAGCCAATCTTACCATTCAGTACAATTGAAAACTTAGCTTAATCCTCATCTAATCATTTGACTCTGAAAATCCAACAGCTACTGGGCAAAGCCTTTTATTATCTAGCACTGCAGTTTCTCAAACTCAACCCTTTCAGAGAACTTATGCTGCAGCAAATCTATATGTTGGACCTACACCTCCTCCTTCTAGGTCTAGGCCAGGACCTTCAAAGGCTGAGAATGAGGTAATCCTTTAATTTGAGCTTAGTACATCCATCCAACTATTAACATTGAAACACTCTTAGGTTGAGGAGCAAGTACAGCCTGAAACTTGCAATTATGGTTGACAGCCATCACATCAAAGGCTACATCCACAAGTTACATCGTTCTCTGCTGAATCAATTCATTCACTGCTTCTGACAGTCCTGGTGGCTTCTACCCTAATACTTTTTATGCCTTAATTGTTATTCTACAAAACAAGCTTCAAATTAGCAGCAATCACCATATTGATATTATATGAATGCTCAAAGCTAATGAATGTGATATTATTCAAGTTCTTGTCATCTACATCTGCTCAAAACTCCTTGGCATTGAGTATCAAGAGGTGCTCCATATGACAGTGGCTGGAATAATGTTACCTTTGCATTATCTACTAGCTGCTGATAAGCTCTTGATATCTTTGTTGTTTATTTCATCAACTTTCTGTGTCATGCTACTGAAAACCATCTTTTTAGGGGCAGGCAATAGGTCTGGGTCTAAAAGTCTTGCTTTTGTAGATGTGTTTGATGATCACAAGTCATACTAAGTGTCTGGTTCAGAGGAGCTGCTTACTCTCAACCTTTCTCTTGCAGAGGGGAGACTGCAGGTATGCACTATCTTTGGCATGTTAGCTGCCACAATTATATGCCAAATGGAACACTCTCCTTTCTTTCTACACCCTGCCTTTTTGCAATTGATACTAGAGGGAAGTGACTCTGTCAATGATCCAATTTTCATACAGGCATTTCCCCCAAATTTCGCAAGTATATTAATGACACATTGGGTTAGGGGAGGTGTTCCGTATATTGATAAGGGAAACAGCAGCACAGAGGCAAATATTCTAAGATACTGTCTTTTTGAGGATATGGGACTTTCCATACATTGCAGTGTTTCTGTTCCTCAATCTCTCTTTAATATATGATTGCAGAGAAGTGACATTCATGAGGCTTCTTCTGAATACATAAAGAGTTTCTGTTCAAGATTTATATAATACAGACTGCTCGGAGCTCTAGTTTATGGCACTGATTTTGACAGGAACCCTTTCATTTTAGCATTTAAGGTCTCTATTCCAGCAACTAACCCAGGGCTTGATTTTTCTGCTGTGAGTCATCTAACTCTAAACAAAGCAGTCATCCAATTTTTACTTTAAATAATGGGTCTGGCATCAAAAGCCCTTATAAAAAACTTGAACCTGATTCTGATACATAATGGTAAACAAGTCTCAGCTAGAATTCTTTGGTGCTCAGAGATAGCATTGCCAGATGTAGTCAATGTCAACAATGAAGAGGAGATGTTCCAAATTGCATTCACAAGCTGGATTACAAGTCCTGGGCATCCTAGCAATCTTTTTACATAAAGCAGGCTTACTGAATCGAAACATGAAGAAGTGGAGAACAATTATAGCCTTTGTGCACACTGGTTGTCATGACAGGTGACTGGTTTTAACACATTGGCATCTTTGTATCATGTAAGTATCAACTTCTGTCTTGTTCTGAAATAAGATGATTAAAACCCTTAGGTAACCTTTATGCTAGTTACTTCCCTTAACCAGAGGGTCTCCTCCATGTGCATACATGTGACTGGCAGATGTATGTTCTGTTGACCACAGATTGTTACCATTATGGAAATTCTATTATACAGTATTATCTCCCAAACATGTATATTCTCTGGTTCACAATCAGATAAGTCACTAAGATAACTTAACTAATCTGCAAAGAGCCTTGTGTAGTTACCATTTTCCATGTCATATACTTACTCAATACTTCTCTCCACCTCATAAGCCTATCCTGTTCTCTCTTGTCATAAAAAGCTTTCCATTTGTCACTATCTTGTATGTCCTCTGCCCCTTTCCCACCAGAGTACCCCAAATTCTATCATCTTTGGAGTCAAGAGGAGAAATTTTCTCTCTAAAGAAGAAATATTAAACTGCAACTTATAATTGGAGGGTAAATTTTACTTACTTGCTATCCCAGTCAAGATAATGATGTTGTTGAGATTTGGGCTGTGGAAGCAGCAAGCCTGTGCGAGTACTCACCGGTATTCCAGAACTTTCTGTAGTGACTCAAGCTCCAAGCTTTTTACTCAGCATTCTCACTTACTGTAGAATATTCTAGATACATTGTAGAGTATA
>MU128142.1:0-17413 GCA_014904975.1 Marasmius fiardii PR-910
AACAACATACCAGCATTATGTCAGCTACTGAGCTATACCAGATGGTCAGCTCAATGGTATTTGGACAAAAGTTACAACTGTACTTCATAAGAGCTGAAGTAATAAACTGAATTCCACTGGAATTGAGGTCTAGAAATTGTATATTTGCATATACAGCGTTGAACAGGTGGTTCCGGTCCAGCATCGAAAGTTTTTTTCTATCGTTCTAGACGCATCTACTTCAGAAGTGAATGCTGCAATTCAGCTGAGTTCCCAACAACATCTAATACACCTTTCCATTACCATCATTTCTTCATTCAAGTCCAGTTTGCTAAAAAAAACATGGGTGAGAACTAAAGATAAGTGATCAAATAACAGTCAGTAGACTTCCGATGGAGGGAGGATTGAAGATTGGAGTTATTTTGGAATCACTTATAAAAGCCACCCCTAGACCTAATACATTACTCAAACCTTCCTCATTCTCTACCATGTCAATTTAATCCTTCTCATACTTTCTTGATCTGTCGGTACACGGATAACGCTTGTAGCACAAAATAATCAAGAAGTTTGGTGCGTTGACGCTTTGATGCTCCTATCATACGAGTGGCACTCACGGGCACGTCGGATGCCAGAAGGCGACACATCAGTGGTGCACCAGTAGTAATCCACTGAGCCTCAAATATCGTTCTCAGAGAGCTACCTCCTTCAAGTGGGGAACAGCGCGGGTGACGTAAAACGGGTGGGAAACCGGGGGAATCCAGCTCCGCGACCATGCCCCTATAAGTGCAGTAGTGACGGCTTGATGTAGCGCCGTACAGCGCATCTCATCTTCCTTGAGTATTCGCAAAATGCTAAATGAATTTTCGTGAAGTGAGAGCATTCTGCAGAGCCCGTGATAAGAGACTCGCGGCTATCCGTGTGCTATTCCCTCCCATGCTACCAGCTAGCACATATGTAACTGAAACATCTGTACCACCATTCTATGCAGTTCATCACGAAGGAAGCGGGGGATTGTTAGATGTGTTTTTAAGCAGATTATACAGGATGGGTTTCCCTTATACTTTATGAGCCATTTGGAGCTTCTATAGAAAACTACACAGACATACCACAATCCTCTAACAATCTCCCCATCGATTCCTGCAATCTACTTTCTGTCTTGACAATGTCTACAGATGAAATCGAAGCGGCTCTGGCACCGTATTTCACTGCCCAGAAAACGATAGTCGAACCGATTACTACCCTCTCTGTTTGTAATCTTCCCAAATCGGAAAGATAACATTGCTGAATGGATTCTTAACAGGTGTTGTGGTTTCTGTATGGTGCGCGTATACTTATAGTCATATTATCCTGAACCACCTTAATAACAACTTTGAATTTAGGTATCTACTGTGTGATTTTTGGGCTTTCAGTTCGTGTCCTCTTCCATCATGAACGCTCTGCCCATAGATTGATAGTTGTTTTTCAGATTGTGTTGACATTATTGACTGGTAAGTTCATCTAAATGCACTACAGAGATAGTGGGACATGCTTAATACATTTGACAAAGGAGGACGCATTTGGTGGATTACTCGGGGAGCAAAAAACCTGGCAAGAGAGACAGCAAGACATACAAGGTACAATGATATTATATCAATAATGTGCATACAGATAACTGCTCTGCAGATCATGTATTAACCAGAGAACATTAGTATTGAGACTGCATTGCTATATGCAGCTGCACTCTTAGTATCAGTTGTAGTGGCAGATTTAACATGGAGCTCCAGTGTAACTGGGGTGATTCTTTTTGATACTGCAGTTATCCCAATCTTGATGTCTGTAAGTTCTGACATGCCCTAAACGGTTATGTACAAATATTCAACTTTCTTCTCTGGGGCCTGGCTCCAACTATGGTGATTGCACGAGTAGCATATGGCAAATCTGTGGATAGTGTTCAGCAGACACTTTCCAGTTTCCCAATTGCTGATATCCAGGATAGCCAGCAAGCTACAGCTAGTATTCAGTTACCAGCACATCATGTCACTAGGAACATGTATGGGGAGAAAGCTTTGTCCCCTGATCCAGCAGCAGCTGAGAGTGTTTAAACTAAGACTACCAAACTAGGATGTGATAGTCAGACTATCTTCTTCCATGCTCTTTTCCCTTTCACCAAATTGCTATTTACCTCTTTGAAACCCAACTCCCTATTGTGCCATTTATTGATAAACTCGCCTATCTACAAGAACCGGGATGTTTTTACCCAGAATCAAGCTACCTTGCAACTCAATACCTGTTGACAATGTTTCTTGAGATCCCTTCCTAGGCGTCTGGTTTCTGTTTAATGCTTTTTCAAGTTTCCACAGACTACCAAATGTTTGTTGGTCCTACATGAAATCGAACACTCAACCTATGAGTGCCTTGGAAATGACCATAGAGAACATCTGTGAGTGTGCTGCTTGTTTTTTTTTTGGGATGACTATTTATTGCCATAGCGTTATTGAAAATTTAGTAGGGCATTGATTTTCTACAATATTTACAGTATTTATATCCCAGAGTGGAATAGGAGAGGCAATGCTCAAGGGCCGGGTGAAAGGGAATCCCCTGCATGATTTAGTGCCACATAATTTGGAGCTGTCCTTGTTCTTTTGTCTTCATACTCTCTTCATATCTCAGCCTCATCCGGGATTTTGTTTTCCTCCATCCTTCCACCTGCACATTTCTCTTCTTGCATATAGTCTTGTGTACCATCTGCCTGTACCAATTTGAGCACTGGCCTCTTCTTGGTGAATGGCGGGAGAGAGCCATCAAAGCATAGTTGTTTGTTTCCGCAGCATTATCACCACTTGAAACCTTGATCCCTCACTGCCGCGAGACAGGGGCGAGACATCATAGATTTATGTAGCAAGTTGTTGGGTAACATTGCTAGTCGGTCACTAGTCTGCATACATGAATGAGTCCTGTTGGAATTCGGGCTATGGGTGCAGCTGACCGTTGCGAGTCCCTTTGCTGGGATTGTAGGTCAGCCTTTACTAAGCAGTCCAGTAGTATTACTCAGTAGCTATAGAACTTTCTAGATACTTTTGTAGAGTATAAAAACCATGTATAAACTAGAGCCTACCTTATTGGTTTGCTCTAATCCGGGACAAACTAACATTTCGGCGGAATCGCAAACCCTCAAAATCTAACAAGTCCTGTGGTTTCCTTGTCCAGGATACCCGGGATCCTTTTTTAGAGCCGCGCGGGTCAATTCCGAAATTTCACTTCCGTTGATCTTGCGTCGAGGTAAGTAGTACTCCTTCAAAAAGATAATTTTCCGTTGCCAATTCGTCGCAACGAGTGGATCGTGGCAATTTGGTACCATTCCACCTGCCACCAGGATGTCGTTTGGGCATCTCGAAGTGTAGAGTTCATTTCAAGATAACAGCATCCCTACCCCTCCTCTTATCTCTTTCATTTTGAAAACTAGTACGCCGGGGCTCATTTTACATAGAAAGCGGGTGATACCTGGGGCAGCATGTGTGGCGCCCCATGACACTTCATACATATAATCCCAGCCCATACTGCTCGCATCCGGCGGATTCGCTATGATACGAGGTAAGTGCTTGTAGCGAGAATTCATGAAATCCACTTGAAAAAAAATTAGGCAGTGCGCCACTCGTTGTATCTTCGTTTTTTCTTATTCCCCATTGATGATATCGACAACTCAGGGCGTATATCTGAATGGAAGATTTTTTTTTTGATCTTCCTCTGAGAAGGTTGATTAGAGTTCTATCCAGGGTCGTCTCGTGCCAAAGCGTGTTTGCTTGAGCTTGAAGCTTGACCCGTAAATGCCTCTTTTCTGTCAAACCCGGGGCTGGAATGGAAGGGCGGCGATAATGCTGCTCATACCTCGCTTACAGTAACAGAACTTCGGTTAGGGGTTTTCATCGTGCGGTAGACGCACGAGAACATTTGAAAACATTTTGTTACGCTTGGTTCCTGACAACAGAAGTTATGCTGCAGGTGTTCTTTACCTGCGAAGATTGTAGAAATTTTCATCCAATGATCTTAATAGCGTATCGCTGTTATTCGGATCGGCAAGTATTGGGTTCTTACGTTGTCACTCACAAAAGCAGCGGTTGACCCTCGTTTTCTTGCTCTTACACTGATACGCGATTGGAATGTTCTCAACCGCAACCAGTCAACATCGTGGCCTGTATTGAATCTGATGAACTCGGAGAGCGCCTCTTTTCATTGAAAATTAGTTCGGAACATCGGTTCTAAGGTCAGCGCTCAGCGCTCAACGGCCGCTGTATGATCCTTTTGCCACTGTCTTTTTTATTTTTAGATTTTTTCGGACACGGAAATGAACATGAACGATTTTTCAGCATTACGTTATGCAACCCCTTACCTGTCCCCTATGCCCTGCATCCCGCTAACGAAGAATCTGAAGACGCGAAAGTAAGTCCCTCCGAGAAGGGTTTGTGCCATGGCGACGTACACCGTAAAATCTTCAGTCATTCCTTGTACGCCGAGCTTTGAAGACCTGCGGACGCAATCGCCCTCATGCGCTGGAACTACCAAGTTTTGACGCTTACGAAATTATGAATATCTGCTTGAATGATCGCTTCAGTGCAACGCCGTTAATCGATGGGGTTGATAGGTTTGGTTTTGTCAAATGACGTTCTCGGTTATCTTTCTTTGCAACTCAATTTTGGAGAGTTTCTCCCTCACGGCATTTGCTTGCGACCGAACCGCCTATAAAGATATCCCCCTCCTATCCTTTGGATTTCCCCATCTCTTTCTTGAGATTTACCCTCCCTCGTTTTCCTTGACCGACACACTCCCTCTCCTTAATCCCCCCCCCACTTTCGTTTATATCGAATCCGAAAAAATGCGTTCCTTCGCTTTCTTCGCCACCCTCGCCGCCACGGCTCTCTCCTTCACCTTTGCTGCTCCAGTAGTTGAAGGTGTTGGAAACGGTGTATATTTGCCTGACCAAGGCTACAACGCAAACATCGTTCCGGAAAATACCATTCCAAGTGTTCTTCAGATCACTACCTTGAACGTCGCGCGTGAAATTCAGCCTCTCAGTACGTTTCCTTCCTTATCATCATTGATGCTTTTGGCTGACTCCTCTACCCGTCTTCGAAAGCATACATCACCAAGGACAACTGTACCATCGGTCACATCAGCCCAGTCGTCGAGACGGTCAAGTCGATTCTCTCCGATGCGTATGAAAAGTGCGGTGGGATAAGTCATGGTATTCCCCCTGCTGATGGTGGTGTCCTCTCCGGTGCTCTCGGAGACATCTTTTCGCTCTTGAGAAAAGTTCTTTCTCTCGGGGAGATTGCTAAGCTCGTTGTAGGGCTGTTGCAGGTATGGTTATCCCCGCGATCCGATACCTCATTAAACTCATCGGTCAATAATTTTGTATAGGTCGTTCTCTCCGCTCTTTTCTGCGTTGTGAAAGTCGCGGGTAGCAACAAAGGTCTTATCCTCCCTCTCCTTCAATCCATCGTAGAGATCCTATGCAAGCTCATCGGGCTTGTTCTCGGCCTCGTTGGTGCATTGCTCCCTCTTGTTCTTTCTTTGCTCAAAGTGGTGCTTGTCGATGTCGCCGAGATCATCAAGGCCCTCGAAGTTGGAGATAAGTGCGGTGCTATTGGCATCTCGTACTAAGTAAGTTCAATCTCTTTTGCGTTTAAAACTTGTGAAAGGATTTTAACTGTTTGGACTTCAGGCTGTTTGTCCGTCTCGTTCCTTCTCCGTTTTCGGATACGCTAGTAAGGCTTACAATTAATCGCTAGTTTTTTTGGTCCCTTAGTTAGCTACTAGTATTCGTACTCGTAGAAAACCTCATGCAAAAAATAACACCTCAACTTAAGACGTCCACCGCAGTTTCTCATTGCAAGGGTTGCTTACAACAGGTTGGGGGTGCACACTGTACGGGATGTTTGATGCCTGTTTTTTTTGTAAGCAGCACCCTCGCCCAACACTGGCTCAAAGGGAGGAAACATCAGTCAGTATTCACAGGAGTCAATGTGTGGCCTGGCTCTTACAGCAAACTTTGGCGGAAGTATCAATGGCATCGTTCACTACAAGGAGAATTCCTCCTGAGAGGAATGCAGAAGATGTTGGGATCTTTAGCACCCCGAATTCGGAGTTCCAATGCAAGGCATACAATTTCACTCTACAGGTGCATACTGATAATCTCCGGTTTTCGGGTAAGGTAATCCGATGGATTTATCAACAAGGATGTAGTTCGCTTTGATGCACTTATCACGGATTAACCAAACAGATCCCTCCATCAACTCTCAAAACAACACCATTCACAAAATCCGAAGACGCCAGATAGTTAACGGGCACGACGATCTCTTCCGGCCTGTTAACCACCACAGTCCACAAATAATTAACCAGCGGTCGAATTGCCGTATTTAAAAAAATATCCTCACCTTCCACCCCTCCTTGTAACCTCTGGTGCTTTATTCATCAACCCACAAAATGGTTTCTCCGCCAATGACCGATTCATAGCTTCCGCATCCACCGTCGTCATTTCCGACGGAAACGTACCTGGCTGAATGGCATTAACACGGATCGGTATATCGTTCCTCCCGAATTCGGACGCCATATTTACTGTAAGATGATCCACAGCAGCTTTTGATGCTGAATATGCGAACTGTATTGAGCAGAGAGGGAGGGAGGGGAGGGGAGGAAAAGGAAATCAATCATTTCTTCCCTCCAGAACAAAGAATCCAAAGCTCGAAAGAAGGACCACGCGCACCTTACACATACTCAGCTTCAAACTCGCAGCTGCACTGGAGATGTTAATCACACACGACGTTTTACCTTCCCCTCTCTCCTTTGCACCTCTTTCCAACAACTGTGCGAATGCCATGGTTACGAAGAACGTGCCAGTCACATTAGTTTCGAATACTTTGCTCCATGATTCGGAAGATTCAGCAGTGAATAGAGATTGACCCAATGTTTCGTTGAGTGGTGAGGTTTTGTTGGATATGAACAGTGAGCTGGGTCCAGGAACACCTGCGCTGGGGACAAATATAAAATCACCAAGAACGAAAACGTGAGGAATGAGCGTTAATGAACGGTCATTAGTCCCTCCCGCGGGTTTCACTCACCTATTGACCAAGATATCAATCTTTCCCTCTCTTTCACCTATCTCCTGAACAGCCCTTGAAATCGATTCTTTATCAGTCACATCGACCTGTATCCTGAAAATGTCGATATCACGAAATCAATTATCAATAAACCCTATCCCCGAAAGAAATAAGGAGAAAACACGTACGCTGAAAACTTAGACTCTCCAGAAACCAACTCATTTAATTTCTCAATTCTTCTCCCCAGTATATACACCCGCTTACAGCCAGCGTCAACAAGCCCTCGGGTTATGTTCAATCCCCTTGTTTGATGGTAAATTGCTGTGAAGACAGTTTTAACAAAAGATCATACAATCCAGATCCTGCCCCTGTCACAACCGCAATCCGATCGGATAGATCCATGAAATAGTTTTTCTTTTTTGCTTAGGAAGGAGGAGGAGGGGGTTATGCGGGAGGGTGGGACTCGTCAGTCACAACTGTAAAGGCTGAAGAGACCAATATATAAATATAACCCACAATCGTACTATACTCGGTGGAGCTCCGAGTTGGAACTTAGGAATGGCAATTGCGGGGAAAGGGGGTGGATAGTTTTTTCCCAGTCACCCGATAGGACGTCATATCCCCTCCACCTTTGACCCAAAACGGAACAAACACGTCGATGGTTTATATGAGAGCTGTCAAGTGATAACCCTTCCCTCGTCGGTCCTTAGTATTACACCCCCGTTGCGCATCCGTGAGTTCCGCACTCCCTAATGTCGTTTTCTTGCGTGCTCAATTGCATAGCCTCCACTCTTACGAACATGCCCCGTAACACCTCGTTGTAAGCTCCAAGGAAAGCGGAAGATAATGAAATGGCTGAGCACACATTTTGTGATTGGTAAGCCTTGTCTTTTTCTGCTGTGATGCGCTAATTGCTCTCATTTGAAACTTTTGTTTCGAACACCTTGGTTTTTATTTGACTGCTCGTCTGAGGTCCGGCTTCGAAAAGTTATCGAGAGGCCAAATGATAAGCCCATTTCTTATGGTTTTCATTCAATGACAATAATGCTAGAATGCAATGGGTGGAACTTTGGATGACCAATGCATATTTTTTCGTCAAGCATTCCTTGTTTAGGTGCTTCAAACACCAATCTGTTTTGAACTTTCCATTTCCTATTACTTTTTCCCAACATTTATTCCTTTCAAGCATAGATGCATTTCCAAGCGATTGAATGGATCAGTGTAAACATGTGTCTTCGTGCATAGTAGTAACACCGTACCTCCATCTCGATCGCACCCGGATCATGCTCTGTGGTCTTCAGTATCAATCTAATCTCACCTGGTGTCTTCAGTCCCGAACAGGTTGTTAGGGAGAACCGACGTGTTGGATTTCTGGGTGTGAATATAAGGTAGAATGGCTTGAACATGGGCAAACAAATGAGGAAGCCACTGTCCATCTTTATATACTTACCATGTATCTAGAATGTTCTGTAATAAGTAATAATGCCCAGTAAAAGGGGGGAGGAGAATTTTTGGAATTGAGGGGGTAGGAACTTATTCTGGAGGCCCTATCCATCATTCCGTTGTTGACTGTTACTTTTCTTGAATCTCCTCAGGCACTCAAAATTCTCACCCCACTTGTTTCCCCTCTCTAGGTCATGGAAGCCCAGAATTCCTATCTGGATGTGAGTCTATATACTTTTGAAGCCTTGTTAATTTGACCGACATGTTTATTAAATTTTTTTGGTTGTTCAGCTAATGGTTTGCGGATATCCGAGTGGACATGACAACTATTGGTATATCCATTCTTTGTCCGTTCGGTTGGCCTTGCAACGTTTCACTTCTTTTTTTTATTAGGCCTTGCATTCGACCGATGATTTCAACATTTCTGTGTTGAACTCCCGGTGAGTGGTTCTTTTTTCACCCAACCTCCGGAAAGTAGGTGAACCTGGTACGTTGTTCATTTTATTCTACACTTTCTAACCATATCAGGGAGATGCGGAACATTTGTCGTGGATGATATTTAATGACCATCATTACTGATGCTGATGAAGTGGACACTATTCACTGAGAGTGCACTATGGCTGTTGGTATCTTACTGTCAACAAGGACCAAGGAGGTGGGACACCCTGGCAATGTTGAGTTCCCCTTTTTGCTGTGTTCTTTGAAGGAGAAGGGGTCCCTAAGCATTATTCCATTTGTCAACTGGTTGGCAGTGTTTTGAAGTTTTGAGTGATCACTTTTCCAGATCCATTGTAAACTGTGTGGCCAGTCATCAGGCACTTTCAGGGTGATGTGATCAGGTCAATCAATAACATTTCTCAGCACCAGGAGCATGGCTGGTCAGTCTACATTCAACAAGCTTGATATATATGACACCCATATGGCCTACAGAGACCTGAATGATAAGAATTGGCAGCTCTCCCCCTAATTCACCAGTAATCAGTTTGAGCTATGAAACAAAGGTCTTTTGAGAGTAATATCTTCTTCCTATTAAGAATACCTGCTGCCAGATGTCCTCAAGCATCTAAAGATTCCGAGTCAGTGTCTGTGTGAAATAGTCAATTGGGTGTAAAGAGCTCAGTTTCTTTTGGAATACAGACTTTTCTTTGAGCTTTTCATCTCTTGCTTATGTATTTCCACAATTTCTCTAACCTCCTCTTATAAGCAAGTACCTATCCCAAGAATTTCCAGGATACCAGAACATCTCACCACTATGTAGGTGATAATGATTGAGTTGCAGTGGAAATTTGTTCCTGCCTGCAGGCTTGCATTCACTTTATGAAGGTACTCGCACAGGCTTGCTGCTTCCACAGCCTGAATCTCAATACAATGACTGTCAACAATCTATCAATGTGAAGTTTCTCACACTGAATAGCACTCTCCTGGATGATTTACTCTGGCTGTGCTGGGTGATATTGGCTAGACCTTCCGTTTGATGAGTTTTCTTGGCCAAAGCTGAGTAGGCACTCATAAGGCTGGGGCTCATTCAGTAGCTATGCTGGATGGAACAAGGTTCCACAATACAACCCATGCCGGGAAAAGGATCTAAACTACCCTATTAACTTTATCTGCTCAATCAAGCCAGCTTTCGGTAGATACAGGTTAGTCGTGGGGGCTTCTTTAGCTTTGCATGCCATGCTTCCTCCTATTTTAGCTTTCTAACTTCCTTGCCTTTTGCTAGAACCAACAGTGAGTGTCTGGGTATAGTCCTTGGGTGTGAAACTTACAATACAACGACATGCACCTCCACAGCTTTTATGATCTCGTCTAGAGTTAATGGCGGCACAATTCCTGTTTGAGAAAGCCAAGTCAATAATCAAATAGGGTGAAGGATAAATTCTCACTCCACCGAACACTGAACTCCCCAGTAATGCTAGCTGGAATGATGATACCGATATCTTTATTTTAGGTGGAACTACGGGCTCTTTGTCGTCCTTGGTGAGAGTAGGCCGAATGCCATGCAACGACAGGCTACACTCTCTCATGCGATTCATCAAGACTACAATTCTGTCGTTGCTTACAGCCATTATTTAAGCTGATTGTCTTTTCACTGCGTAATCAATATCTTTATACAGTTTCCTAAAAAGGTCTTTTGTCTTTTGAGCAACTCGGCAAAATAACGAAGAAAAAATCATCCTTCTTGTGCGGTCGGACGGGCGGTCTTACTCCTGGGACCCGAATTGAAGCATTCACATTAGCCCGGCTTGACATACGGTGAACCAAGTCGGTTATAGGTTCCGGTTGATCGCTTGGGTAGATCGAGTAGTAGTAATCGATTGAAATACAATCCCTTTCAACCTACTTTAAACCTCGCGCTTCCTCACGGGGTCAGTGACCAAGTGCCCATTTTGGAACGGGAGCGTGTAGTTTACAGGACGATCGAGGACCCACGTGGCCTCCGCTTTTCTTTTCCCCCATGACCTTGGAACGTGAATGGACACGACTTGCAGGGGGAAAAGCAAGGCCCGTAGGTTGTCGATAGTATTCACAATTTCGGAAACTCAAGCTCAAGCTTCGCATTGCAGGTCACGCTAGGTCTAATGGAGCTAGCTGATTGGTCTAGCAGAATCCCGCCAATCTCGTAGACTTCGCGATTTCTCTTAATTAAACGGGCCTGTCGTACCTTACAAGGCCCAGCTCCAAACTTCCAACCCTTTATTTACTCCTTCCCTTCCATTCCCGTACAACTCACTTCCAGTAGAAATTCCTGGGATCCACAAATATGAACAGCAAAAATGAACGTGAAGCCCCAAGATTTGAAATCGGGAAGGTCGAAGAAGTTCATCAACTTCTCACCTCTTGACTCATTTTTAGGTGTCCTCAACACGCGCTGTCAATCCATTACTTATGTCTCCTCATCCCGGATTGAACCTATGAGTAACAGGGTAACAGTTTCACAAGACCATTGGCTGCGAATCTTCAAACGTCGATTGGAAGGCATCCGGTTTCCCCCCCTCAATTGTGATGTTGAAGTAAGTGGTCGAAAATAGGCCTTTCTAGAATAATCGAAATAAGACGGCATGATGTTATTCGGGGGGGTGTTAGAAGTCAATACTTTTGACATGATGAGCACCACTCGGCGGAGCTCGTATTCCCCTTTTTTGTTCTGTGAAGTTGAGGAAGCCTGTTCATTCACGAGAACTGTTTTGACTTGCCCTGGTTCTGCACGCATTGTTGCGCCGAGATTCGAAATTTGCCCAAAAGGCCTACCGCTTTCCAGATTCTAGAGTTCCATTGTTTAAGTTATGTTCATTTCTGCTGTCAGATTAATCTAAGAGAGAACAGACAGGTCGTAGATGATTCTACGGGACCTCTCTGAAATTATTTATTCCTACGGCACTAAGAAATCTCCGAAGCTCGATCGCAAGTGCTAAAAAAAATCGATGGAACTTCCTTTTGAGATTTGGTGCCTTGTCCTGCAAAAATAGCATTGCCATACTTGATTTGAACTCCATGAAGCTATTGACGTCAGACCGACGGATATTTCAATGGAGCTGAAGCCTTGAGCACTATACATACAGGATGAGCATTAACCTACTATGGATCCGATCGCGATCATCGCAGGTTTCCGTACACATACACGTTGACTCCTCATGTACATGCTACGGTAATCGTAGGTATCTCAGCTCTTATTGTTATCTTCAGATTGAAAAAGACCAAGTTGAGTAGCTCATCTACACCATGAGCAGCATGATTGGTACAACAACATAAGTATTCTAAAAACATAGCGAGGGGGTTTCGAACTGATATCACAATAATTGTCACTTCCAAAAAGCATACAGCAACAGGTATACAGCAACAGGTCTGATATAAAATGCTAGGTTAATAGCAACACTAAAAAACTAATAGCAGGATAACAGTTTAACAAGAACCTTGGAGTCCCTCAATCTCCAAACGTCGATCGGAAGGTTTATGATTTCCCTCCACCTATAATTCCGATAGTGTAAAGTAAGTGAATAGAATGTTGAAGAAAGGCTCTTTTGGAATAGACGGAATGGGACGGCATGAGGTTACTCGGGAGGGCTCGAAGTCAATCGATGATGGCGGAGACATCGTGAGTAGCTCTTTGAGCCCTTCCACTCGGCGGAACTTGTTTCCCGCCTTTTCACCGTTACGGGAAGTTGCGGAAGCCGCGTCATTTACGAGAATTGTACGACTGTGGCTCCTTCTGCTGCCTTGAGTCATCCGTGGAGCCCGATTTGAATATCCAACCGAGATTTATTCTATGAGATAAAGCCTTCAAACACATTGAAATTACTATCTGGCGACCCCGTGGTAATCGTGGCTCCATCAGTATTCTTGTGTGCGAGAGACCTAGTTTGTAACGTTGTCAATGGACTTCTGAAGAAGGATGTTGATTCTTGGAGTCACCACCCCGCCGCCTCGCTCCCTCTTACGCAAGGTTTTTTGTCCTTATAAAAGAGAAGAGACCATCGCAGTAACTTCGATCCTCCTCATCTTCATTACTTGCCCCCACCGCTGCACGGACAAGAAACAAGAATCTACAAGTTATGTAAGTTGGAGTTCTATTTGTTGCCACGGTTGAGCCTGATACTGAGATATGTTCAAGCACCATGCCCACGCACCACTATCGAAAAGATGGCGGCAAGCACCCGCACATGGCACTCTACTCTGGATATCTTCCAGAGAATCTTGCTATCTACCACAAGTTTCATGACTATTTAGCTGAGAATCAGGCCACGTCAGGGCCCTATAAGCCTCCTGTAGAAGCATTCAAGCAGGCTATCACCGGCGACAAACTCTTGTACGATCTTTTCCAGCGGATCTTTCTCGAGCGCGATCCCAAATACGTGTACAAGAACCAGGTGTGAATTTTCAGTTTTATCATCCGTGGTTCTCGGATTTATTTGATTAATTTATCACTTAGGCCAAGGACTTTGAGGACTTGCTGTATAAACTCGACGTCATCGTGGCAGGTCCTCCGAGGTTCTATGTCGCCAAAGATGATGACGGCAAAGAGATTGGTGAGCCTGTCGGGGTTCCCATTTATCTCCTATTCGACGGCCTCCTCAACACACTGGCTGCCTTCGATTTGTTCCGAAACCACACCTTTAACATCGCCCTGAAGGGTTTGCTGGACTCCTGGGGCCGGTATCTTGTGACCGACGATTCCAGAAAAACCCTCAACACGACGGCGGAAGGTTGGTTCAGCCAGGCGTCCATCCAGAAACTCGAGGAGAAGGGTCGTGGCTCCTTCGTCGATACCTACCAACTTCCTAGTTCTGACATAGAAGATGGTTACGGATACCGCTCCTGGGACGACTTTTTCACGAGGAATTTGAAAAACGAACACGTCCGTCCGAACAACCAACCTGGAAATGACCCAAGCATTCTCATCCATCACGCCTGTGAATCCACGTCGTTCGTGTCGCGAACAACGTCCAGCTTCACGATCGTTTCTGGCTCAAGACCCAACCATACTCCTTGTATGATATGCTCAATAGGGATGAGGAAAGAGCTAACCAGTTCGTTGGTGGAACGGTTTATCAGTCATTCTTGGGCCCTCAAGACTATCACCGCTGGCATGCCCCTGTAGATGGCGTGATTGAGAAGGCAGAGGTTGTGTACGGAACGTATTATTCTGCTTTACCTGACGAAGGTGCTCCCAAGAACGACCCAGTTCTTCTTGAAGGTGTTCCATTTGGTGCTTTCCTTCGATCTCAGCCTTGGTTGACGTTCGTCTCCACTCGTGCTTTGATCTACATCAAAGCGAACAACCCAAATATTGGGACGGTATGTTTCATTGGGGTCGGAATGGTGGAGGTATCAACGTGCGAGATTACTGTGAAGGAAGGCCAGGAGGTCAAGACTGGTGATGAGCTTGGAATGTTCCATTTCGGTGGTTCGGGACATTGTCTTGTCTTTCGGCCGGAGGCTAAAGTCGTTTTGGATTTCCCGGAAGTTCAGCCGCAGGAAGATGGAGGTCCGATGGTTCCGCTTCCTCCTATTTCTGGACTTGTTGGGGAGGAGAACGAGGATGACAATCCTATTTATGGTAAGCATATCTGGGTGAACGCACTTATTGGACACTCGGCGGCGTAGTAATCTGTTGGCATGAAAGTGAGTTTTCCGTTTGTTTTTTGTTTGTACACTCTCTTCATTTGGCACCTCATCACTGTAGGGCGTTTCCCCCCGGAATCCAGAAGTCTGTCAGTGTCCACATGGAGCCTATTTCCTCCCTACACCATACTTTTCGTTATGAATAGACCAAAGTTGTTCGAGATCTTATACAGGTACCTGTCTGTCGTGTATCATTTTATCGGAACGAAATCATGTCATTGTTTGTCATTGTCTGTTTGAGTCCAATACTGCCTTGGTGTTTTTGTTTCTTTCTCTCCAGCAATGGAAGTTGGTGTGATTTCAAGTTGAAGCAAGCGCAGGCTTAGAATATCATACAGCTTTCTTACGAATTTGAAATGTAATGAAGAATTTGTTCTTGTTCCTTGTCGGAGAAGGCTCCCTTCAATCCCATCATGATGGCCTCTTAAGTAGCTCCCTTTCACTTGTCTCCTCAAAAAGCCCATTTATCGGTCGCACAGCGGAATCAACATCCATTTACGAATCCCCGAATGTTAAGGATAAACACGCACACTGAAAACCTAGGCCCTTCAGATTATTTGATTTCCCAACAACATATTCAATGGCATCCACCGTCAACAAGCCCACAAGGTATTCGATCCCCTGTATACTTAGAGATGATTTGGTAGTAAATGCCGTGAAGCCTGTCTCAAGAAAACAGTACAGAACATACAATCCAGATCCCGCTCCAGTCACGAGCGCAATCCGATCGGATAGATTCATGAGCTCTTCGCTTTCTTGCTTCAGAAAGAGGTAGAGGAAAACGAGTACCGCGAGGCCGTAAAACGCACAATGTACCTCGGAGCTCCAAGGTTGAAAATTTGAATGGCATGGGCTGGACGTCCGACGTGCCTCGAGGAGAGAAAGAACGGTATGTATCAGAAGTTTATAGCTAGTTGGATTGGGAGATTGATTCAATATTTTAGAGTCTCGAGTTTGTAGAGTGATTCAGCAAATCAACAACGAGTCTTGATGGATTCTGGATCGTCTTGTGGTTTTGCTTTAATCTTCAAAATGCTTTGGTTATCGCTAATCGGTAAATTCTGTGGAGATTGCGGAGATAATAACGGAAAGCGCTAGGATGGCCCTCGCTCGTCCGAGCGACGTAGAACTTTGGTTCATGAGTTAAACGACTCTGATGTCTCCGTCTCAAAAGCGTGTCGTTGTTCGAGGTGATGTATTATGAAAGCGAAGATGAAGATGAACATTGGCAACAATCGACGGCGATAATCCTCCGGTCCCGGCGGGAGACGCCGCACTCCCTGCCTCGAGGAGAGTGACTATACTCTTTTGTTCCTTCCCTCGATGTCCATGGCTTCTGTACTTCCCTAACCCAGTTTTCTCTCTAGCATTCTACGAATAAGGTTATAAATGTTGTGGATTGGGAATTCGGAGTCTCTGTCCATTCCACATCTGCATCAAACCTTCGGCACGTACGGCGACAGTAAGGGTGTCGCAGTCCGACCTACCTTACGGTTCTATGGTGACCATCCGCAGACAAAAAGGATTACGTCCTATCTCGTATAACAATCGAGGGGAAAAGAAGGAAAAGTCAGTCGACACGCCGATCGAAACTTTTACCTGCGGGAACAAAGAATCGCTTGTCGAAAATGCTCGATACAATGACCGGTACGGTACGTCTCTCTCTCCTCTTTTGAGTTGCCGGTAAGCACTGGATGACCACTGACGTCATCCATGGAGCCGTCTGCGCCATGCAGCGGGAAGTAATACTCTGGGTGAAGTGCCCTCTGGTGCGATGTCCTGATATAAAGGCGCCTACTGTTTGAGCTTACAGAACACTGGGAGAGACAATTGGAAAGGGGAGCTGGAACAAATAACAAAAAAAGTCACGAAGACTCGAAGTTAAGGTGAACCGTATAAACTTACGAGTACTGCCTAACTTTGCGTCTTCAAGTTTCATTAAACACAGGACTGTCCTGGACGATTTGACATGACCTCATGAAGGACACCCACCTCGTCAGGTTTCAGATGATGCGCACGGCTTCCATCACTCGTGTCTAATCTCTTTGTCACATTAGGATGGCGGCACGCGCCACCTTCATTTAAACCTGACTTCGGGATTTTCAACCACACTTCTGGGCTACGCGTTCTGGCATATATGAAAATCCACAAGAGTGGTACACTTATTCGAATACGCTACAGAGGACGGTGGCAGTGCCATGAACTCATCCGGAATCAGTGTCACATTCAGTCTTCCCGCTGTTCAACGTTCAACTATCAAAGTGCCAATTCGCCGGACAAGCGCCGGTCTTGAAAATCGCGCCAAGACAACTCCATAGACAGTGGTATTCAAGCGCGCCCACGGCGAAAGTGAAAGTGTCAATCACCGTCTGAAGGGACCTGTTCTGTACCGCTTTGCTACAAGTTGTTTGTGGCCGTAACCGTGAAGTGGGTTCAGACACCTCGAAGCTAGTATAAAGGCTCGATAATCCTCTCAGCTGTTCTCCATCTGCCGGTCTTTTTTCGTTCTTTTCTTCCCTCACAGGCCAGGTTGCCTTTGAAAGCTTCTTTCTTTTTCGGCTACTTTTTTTTTGCTGTTGAAAACAAGTATTTACCTCCCAACGCCATCCTCCCAAGGTTGGTTTTCCGATCTCAATCTCTTTGATTGCGAACTAGCTAACCACCCTTTTCACCATATCAGATTCCTACGACGATGTTCGCCCAATTCGCTGCTCACCTCATAACCCTCGCTACCCTCGCAGTCTGCTCGTCTGCTTCTCCTCTTGCGGCAAAGCCCGCCTCTTCTCTAGGTGGAGACA